>JALRMM010000323.1:0-41903 GCA_026122155.1 Zymoseptoria crescenta | reverse complement strand
AACTATAGCTAGCTCCGGACTATGTTCTACTCTTAAGTTTAGCAACTTATTCGACAGGACATTAGGTACTAGTTGCTATACGTTATTATGCGGCTAGACCACGAGTATAGGCTTATCTTATATCTGTACTACGCCAAGTACACCGGGATTGGAGACAACACTATGTTTAAGCACATCGATCTAAATATTACTCGGATAATTAAGGAGCTGCGTAGGATCTTCTAAGTTTAGGGGACTATCTCTCTTACCGACGTAGGGAAGGACGACTGCATAGTGCTTATTAAGGGCATGTAGAAGACGAAGGTTTTTAATATATAGCATAAGTAGATGCGCGATTACGATTGCACCGAGGGTGCTATATAGAAGATCGACTATATAGTCCTCCCTTAGAGCTTCCTAGATAAGCATAGGCTTAAGTAGGAGCACGTGCCCTATAAGGCTAGTAATGTCCGTATTACTATACCTTATCTTCCTTATAGGGTAGATTATATAGCGAAGACCGAGCGCCGCACTATCCTTCCCTAGTTTATTACCTACCGAGATAACGGTTCGCTCGAGTGCATAGAGGCTAGTAATTAGGAGATACTTAGTAGGGCGCATAGGGATATAACTGCTCTAGAGCGTACCCCTTCTAGACTTCGGAACAAGTACGGAGCTATCCCCTACGCCTTTCTAGCCTTAGTTCGACTTACTACTAGCAACCCTATTTCGAGCGCGCTAGTTAGTAGTGCTAAGTGGGACAATCCTAGCGTCCTCTCCGAGCTAAGGCGACTTACTTAGTTCGAGAGCGTAACGAAGCTAAAGAAGTACCTCCAGACAGAGCGTAAGCGTGCCCTCTACTAGTTTGCTAGCAACTACTAGCGGATGCGGGCTATTAAGAGGACCACTTTCGGTAATAAGTCCTTCTACCGGGCAAAGGAGGCCGATCCAAAGAACTTCTAGTTAAAGCGCCCTCGTGTAGACGAAGCACTAGTTAAGGATCCGGAGGATGTTAAGCATAAACACGTTACTTAGTAGGAGTTTATCGACTCGCTCCCTTAGGAGGTTCCCTTTACTAGCAAGCATAGGACTATAGGACGAGTGCGGTTCTAGGAGGCAGGTACTTAGGGATAGTAGCCGAGGTAGTTTACTAGACTATTTCCGTATTTAGTCTAGGAAGGATAGTAGCCGAGGTAGTTTGCTAGACTATTTCCGCATTTGGTCTGGGAAAGATAGTAGCTAAGGTGGTTTACTAGACTATTTCCGCATTTTGGTCTAGGAAAGAAATAATACCGACGACGACTTAGGAGCGAATTTTAAGGGAGTTCTTTAGTTTTAATAGGTTTTTCTTTTGTTCTTTTCTCTTTGTTAGATGCATTCGACATGCGAGGCGGGTGCAAAACCCTAGGATAGGATCGGTCTATATTAGCACTACACGATAAGGACGATGCTAGTGCTAGTTCTGGAGGGTTTTTATGCATAAGGGCGTGCACATAGGACATGTTAAGTTTATTTCTTTTGCTTTGAGCAGCACGCAGCGGCGCTTTAGGTCGCTAGTCTGTCTCTTGTTTAGTGTCTGGGACAGACACTGCTTTAAGCAGCACGCAGCGGCGCTTTAGGTCGCTAGTCTATCTCTTGTTTAGTGTCTGGGTTAGACACTAGCTGGGGGAAGCTTGTAGTAGGGAAAGTCGCACTAGTTACGTGTATCTAGTAGTGCTACCTTCGTCGCTAGGCAGCTAATAGACTTTATCCTCTATTATGCTACCCTTTTTAGCACTTCGAAGGCATAACAGCATATAGCACTTAAATCTACCTCCTCGTTGCCCCCCTATCTACCTTCCCTCGTCTTCTTTTTATATGTTCACCTTCTACAGCCCTCTTTTACTATACCTCCGGTGCATACTACTACTATCCGACGGGAGTTTGGAGTCTAAGTATACTCCCCCCTTATAGTACGTATACCGTAATTAAGAACATACTTAAGCGACAACTCGGATACCGAGATATATATAACGAATTCCTACGGTAGTAGGAAGCATAGTCCCCGGGGGCTAGTATAGTCGCGGTCGAGACTTATACTCCTACCGATAATAGTAGCGCCGTCGAATAGTAGCTATATCTAGCGGCCTAGTCTAGATCTTAGCTATCGTAGCAGCTATATTAGGCAACCTAGTCTAGATCTTAGCTATCGTAGTAGCTATATTAGGCGTCCTAGTCTAGATCTTAGCTATCGTAATAGCTAACTCCGGCGTCCTAGTCTAGATCTTAGCTATCGTAATAGCTAACTCCGGCGTCCTAGTCTAGATCTTAGCTATTATAACAGCTAACTCCAGCGTCCTAGTCTAGATCTTAGCTATTATAGTAGCTATATCCGGTATCCTAGAGCTCTCCTTCGACCTCCTAATAGTAGTACCCGGTATCCTAGAGCTCTCCTTCGACCTCCTAATAGTAGTACCCGGTATCCTAGTCTACTTTTTAGCTATCCTAATAGTAGTACCCGGCATCCTAATCTACTTTTTAGCTATCCTAATAGTAGTATCCGGCGTCCTAGAGCTCTCCTCCGACCTCCTAATAACTATATTTAGTAACCTAGTCTATTATTTAGCTATCCTAGAGCACCGCTACGAGCTCCTAGGCGCTATCCTCGATAGTAGGTAATAGTAACCTACCTAGCGGACGCAATTCGTTAGTCCTAGGTAGCTATAATATATACGGCCGCTAATCGGGGGTACCTAGAACGCTATCGAATACGTTGCTAAGCGGCATCCTACGAACCTAGTTACTAAGGGAGAAACTAGAACGCTATATATATAATCGGACGAATGTTATATTCTTAATATATAGCGACTAACTATCTATAAAGAACATCCGAACATACCTTAAAGAGGCTCGAGAGAACGATAATACGTTCGACAAGTTATAATAGGTGCTACTATTACTAGGGTTGTTCTATCTAAAGATGTACCTTATATAATCGATCGAGAACAACTTTAATAGGCGAGATAGCTATACCGCCAAATTATCCTTAATAGTCTATCGAGGGCTAATAGAGAGGAAGATATACCTATCGTTCTATATACCCTATAGCTATCTAGAGCGACTAACATTAGACAGTTTTAACGCCCGGGTACTAGTATTCGTATACGAGGAGATCAAACCGGCCGTATATAGTCCGGTAGCGATATCGAATTATATACGCGCGCTTACTCGTCGAGGGTTCCCCGAACTAGTCGATAAGGTCTATTAGAAGGCCTTTTCGCGAAAGGCCCGCTCCCTAGATCCCGACTACCTAGAAGGGGATACTATTAAGGCGAAGAACTCGTACTTATCTAAAAGGCATTAGTTAAAAAAGGGCAGTACGACTAATAAGGCTACCGCTAGGGCCGATAGTAACGAAGAGCATAGGAACTACGTTAGATTTCTCTACGTCGTCGAGATATACTATATACTATCGCGAGCCGTAAAGTAGTCGGATATCGGACTACTTCGCCGGGTAATTAACTAATATATTCTGATCTTTCATGCTAGATTATATAAGAATTATACATTTATTATGTTATAGATAAAGTAGTTAATAGACATAGAGACATCCTATCCGATCCTATAGCGGGCTATGTTAGTAAACGGACTTATAAACATAGCTAGAGTAGACGATAGTTAGTTCGAGATCGATAGGGCGAACGAATTTCTAAACCGGTACCTAAAAACACTAATAACTAGCCGCCGTAATAGCACCTTCGACGTCGAGAACTAACTAGAAGAAGCTACACTCCTAGCAACCTATACCGGCTATCTACGAGAGGTAATCGAGGCTAGTTTCGGCGAGGTAACAAATACTAAGTATACATCCCTAAAATCTCTCGAGGAGATATATATAGTCGCAACGATCTATTACTAGGAAACACTGCCGACGAAGCTAATCGACTCTAATGCGAACGTAGTCGTACCTTTCTACGCTATAGACCTATATACTATAGGCGTTAAGAACCTAGTAGGTAACGTAAAGGGTAGTAGTCGACTAGGGAGATTTAATAAGAACGTTATTATAAAGGACTCTTAGATCGTATAGATAGACCAAGATCTAATACCGGTAAACATAGAACTGCTAGACCCGATAATAGATCCTCACCTCCGCCGGATAGTAGCAACTAACCTTATACCCGGACTAATAAGGACCCCCTAGGATCCCAATACCGATATTAACTCGGACGTTTACTCTAATAGCGACTAACCTTACCTACCGGCAGTAATGCTATTACTATACCTATTACGTGTACGCATTAGACGCCCTTAATATTACACTTATACACTTACTAACTATCCACTTATGCATTAGCACAAAGAATTTACGTATAGACCCCCTTTACGGGATATAGATTAGTTATACGACTAACTACGTACGCGTATACGTAATACGTCGACGACGTTAATTATATAGCTCGTAGAGGTAGTAGGGTAACTACTTCTACCTAACTTCAGTTGCTAAACTTCCTTCCTTCTTTATTAACCTTCCTATACTATCCGACTGCCTATCTACTTCTTTATCTATCCTTATATTATCCGTCTATTACTATATTATCTATTTAACCTCGCTAGCTACTCGCGCGGTTAATCGACCGACTATATTATCGTTAGGTTATCTTCAAGTGTACGTTTAATTATAATAGAGATTATAGAGATATACTAACACATAGACAGCTTTACTATAGCACCTAACAAGCCGAAGTCCTAGGGTCCGGTTACGTACGTCGATTAGTAGATGCTAAACGAGTACTGCGACTAGCTCTAGAAGAACTAGTTCGGTCTAGATAACGTTATTATTAACAAGTACACTGTCGTTACGTTCGTACGCGGTCTTTACGCTACTATCTACTAGGAGGACGGTACTATACTCGAAGAGGTTAATTTATATGTCGCTTTAAAAGGAAAGGTCCATTTAAGCATTATAGACCTAGTAGAGGGCTCCAAACAACGCGAGTACGCGCTCGTATCTAACGTCGAGATTATTAGACGCTTCCGCGATAGTATATACTCGTAGGTGCCTATAAACTCCGCTACTAAGCTAGTAGCGATTCTAGCTACGTTCTAGATAGGCGGTAAGATCGTCTCTTCTACTAGGACCTATAAGCGCTACGGCCCTATAGACGCTCCGCTTAGATTTATAAACGACTATATTATCTAGCCTTACCTAGATCCGGATAAGAGAAAGGCGGGAGAGTACCTTTTCGGAGGTAGTTGTACTAACTACCTACTCCACGGTAACTATAACAAGTGCATATTAATTAAGTTACTACTAAAGCCTAGACGATCTTTAGCGTAGGCAATGCCTAATCCAATAGAGGGAATAATAGCTAGATAGCGGATAGAGTACGGCTAGGCCGAGGCGAATAAAGCTAGTAGACACTAGTAGGGGAAGGAGAGCCGTCTAGCTTTACTAGTAGTAGAGGCCGATATAAGCGTCTCTAAAATGTTACTCGACATAGCTAATATCCCTAAGATAGTGTCCTATATTAGCTACGACAATAAACTACTAGTAAAGCGCGCGAAGCCGTCGGCTATATTAGTTCCATTCTAATATAACTCGCGCGATAATGTAGTAGAGTACGCTTAGCGTATAAAGCGCGCTCTAAAGAAGGTGGTACGTACGGTTAGCAAACTAATTAGCAAGGACCCGCATATTATTAATACCTCTAATAAGGAAGATTAGCCTACGCGGCAACGTCTAGGTCGCTAGACGCCGAACCCTCTGGACCTATCCCCTACTCTAGTAACCCGAAGGGCGCTAGTAAGCTTCCTACCGCTATTAGAAGCGGAGTTAGCGGTAGCTAGGAAGTCTCGTATAAAGACCCGTTTAATAGGACGTTATACGAATAATCCGGATACGGACATAAAGGACGTGTCTAAGGTTACTAGATTTAGGACTCGTTATACGAGTAATAAAGCCGCCGAGGCGGCTAAGGAGGAGCTAAAGAGATAGAAGGAAGAGCTTAACTATCGTTAGTAGAACCTCGACGACGCTTAGACGAAGACGCTAGTAAGTAAGAAGACGCCCCGGACTTCGTCCTTAGCGTAGGGTCTTTAGTCTCCGGCGGCTAGCTCTACTAACCGAAGCGGGACAAACAAATAAACAAACAAACGGACTTCTTAGTGTACGATAATACCCCGTCTAGGATATATGTTTCGCGGAGCGGTAACCTACTAGGCAACTTCTTTAATCCGGACTCGCCCGGATTCAACCGGACTCCGAAGAAGACTAGGAATAAGGGTTTAATCGACTTAAATAGGAACGTTGTTAGCATCTTCTCGTACTAGAATTAGGGAAACCCGAAGAAGAAGGGTAGAAGGAAATCTAGTAACTAAAGTGGAGATAGCGAGCGCGAGCGTTAACTACTTTAACTAATTTCATAAACACGTTTACGGCTCTATAAGATGCGACATTAGCAGCCCTTATAGCTTACCTATCTTTAGGATAGCCCTATAGGTATCGTCTTTAGCGTTAATTTAGCGAGACCCTTACGCGAGTCCCTTTCGATAGCGAAGTATACTAAGCTACTAGTACTACTATTAGTTGCTTACCTATCGTTAGGATAGCCCTATAGGCGATAGCTCGAGCGTTTAGTTAAGTGGATTTTAATTAAACACTAAAAGCCTACTTACGTCTACTAGTTCTTATTAAAAGTTATATATATAGTAACGTAACTAAAAGAAGGAGCTAGAGCCTTAGCTTCCTAGTCGAGATATGTCTAGCTAGTACTACGTCGGCTCTAGTAATAGTGTATTACTACGTTAGTTAGGCACATTAAGGATTACTACCTACTAGCCGCCTTTAGCTAGGCTAGCGCCTAACGGAGTCCCTAATAGTATAGACTTATAAGTAGACGGGTAGCTAAGTAGCTCCGCCTAGGGCCTCTAATAATATAGACCGAGAACAAGATAAAGGGCTTATAGCAATACGGAAGGGACGGGGCTAAATATAGTAGAGCACTAGGCTAGAATACTAGCTACCGACCGACTAACGGTTAATATACGCATTTACTAGACGGTCTAACGAGAACATATAATAACTAATACGGACGAAGGAAGTAATTAGACATTACGTACCCCGAATACTAGCGTAGACTATTATATTAATTAGATAAACAATACGACAACGCGGAGTTGAAATAAGTACAACGGCGCGAACGAACTATCTCTTAGATACTATTATCCCTTAGACATTATCTATCGGCTCGATAATAAGTACCTTCTCTAACTATCTATATTAGTCGCCCTTCGCCTATCCTACTAACCTATTACTACCCGTTTAGGTACGTATCGAGCCTAAGTAGTTATACGTAGCTACTAACATCTAAAGATTACTATATACTAATAATATAAAGATACTATCGAACGTAACCCGCGTAAAGGAACTCTCTAGAGGGTACGCTAACGCGTCCGATATAAGGTCCTATAGCCGAATACCTTACTAGATTATAACTACGATAATGTATACGAGCTAGTAGTACGTCGCCCTAAGGAATTAGGTAGTATACGTATAGGAAGTAGACATTAGCGTAGCGCTATACCTAATTCGGTGCATAATAGAAATCCGCTACTATACCGCGAGGCTACTTAGTAGCTAGTACGCGAGACTATAAGTAGATACCTAGTACCTAGGATTCCGTATTACGAGCCGAAGCCGACGTATACTAGGAATAGGTAGAAGAAGGCGGAGACAATTTAGCTAAGCGATTTAGTCTTATAGAGGCCCGAGTATAACGGAATACTACTAGCGTCTACTAGACGTTAGGTTATAGGCTAGGGTTCCTATTCGGCCTCGTTAGGACTCGGTAGCGGTATATAGGCTACTAAGTAGAGAAGTATAGACGCGGCGAGATAGTAGATAGAGAAGATATAAGTACGGGTAGAACGGATAGCTCGAATAAGGTTATAGAAGGAATAAGGTTCGCTATCTAAGCGCTAGAAATAAGCGCTAGATATATATTAGATATAGTAAGTATAGATAGAGAGCGATCTAGCGAGTATTAGGTTAGATAGTAGTAGTAAGGTAGGTAGAGTATAAGGGCTAGCGGGAGGTATAGGAGCGACTAGGTATTTACTTATAGGCGACTAAGGGTACGACTATTACGATTAGGCGTAAATAAATTATATTAGAATAATACTATAACCTATACGAATCGTTTCTAGATATTAGATAGACGTTCAGACTAATATTCAGATTTTCGGATTTTAGCTAACCCTCTATTACCTGGTTTAGCTGTTGCGCTCTCAGACTATACAGGAAGGTGCCCCCGAAGGGGATTAGCGCCGCCAAGTATAGTCTGTGCGGCTAAGACTACGGAGAGCTAGCTCGGCGATATGCTTCATCTAGCTACCTCACCGCACCTCTAACATCTTGCTCGTGTAAGTTGTTTCACACTTCTTCCAACCCGCCGATGACATACCGGCACGCTTCTTGACCTGCACTGCTAGCTGACCATACCTGCATGGTACGCCGACTGACCTGTCAGCCCATCACTGCTGCCTGAGCTTCTCCGCGACGACAACTCATATTCCATCCTTCCGACAGTACTTGCGCACGTTCCGCTGATCGTGGGCCTGCTGCCCAGCCAGAAGCTCGCATTCATTCCGTCTGTATCATGGTATGCGCAGACTGTCAAATTTCTTCAAGCGCGACCGGCACGAGTCCACTCAGCGAGTACAACCTGCACCTCAAAGACAGCAACAGCCACCACCATCCTCTATGACCGTTCCAAATGAGTCCACTGGGGCAGAAGATGATGCATATCCGCGACAAGACTTCCGACGAGCCAGCCTTAGCTGGGAGAGTCTGAACGGACCATGGGACTTTCTCTTCGACGATGATGATCTTGGGCTCTCGCAATCATGGCAGCTGAATCCTCTGCCCAGCCATGCGCCGACTTCAGAGTCAAAGCCACTCTCAAAAAGAACAATCCAAGTCCCGTTTGTTTTCCAATGCCCGGCATCCGGGATCGATGAGCGCGGCGTGCACCAAGTCCTGTGGTATGAGAGACGTATTGAAGATCTTCGGGACCCTCAGCAATTTGCAAATGGCAACCGCCTCCTACTCCGCTTTGGAGCAGTGGACTACCATGCGACAGTATGGCTAGACGGTATTCGTGTCGGCGAACATCGTGGAGGTCATGTTCCATTCGACCTCGATCTATCCGAAGCCACACAGCGGAGTCCACTGGAAACACCAAAGCGGTTGACCATCCGGGTCTTTGATTCAGCTTACGATCTTGCACAACCGAGAGGAAAGCAGTTCTGGGGACCTCAGCCAGAGTCGATCTTCTACACGCCGAGCAGCGGTATTTGGCAGTCCGTGTGGCTCGAGGGTGTACCGGCTGTTCGTATTGTCGATGGAAGCGGTGGTACCATCCTGCGATCGGACAAGATCGAAGAAGGTGTTTTGGATGCTCGGGTCTGTGTCTCTGGGCGGCGAGTCGGGCAGCCGTTGTTCATCGAGGTCGAGTCCAGTGTTGGCGGTGTTGTGGTGGGATCTGCGCGGAAGGAGCTTGCTAGGGATGAGGACTTTGTCCGCTTGACGGATATCAATATGCGTCTCTCACAGGAACACATGGAGAAGCTGCCAAGGGATTTCCTGTCGGAAGGTGCAACATCGGACACTTCACGCTGGCGGAATGGTGTGGGATTGTGGTCGCCAGAACACCCGCTGCTTTATGATGTGAGATTGCGGCTGCTAGATCGAGAAGGCAAGTCTCTGGATGAAGTCTACACTACCACTGGTATGCGCTCTCTCAACTGGACTACCGGCGATGGCACGTTCCGGTTCAATGGTCGTCCGTACTTTCAATCCCTCTTCCTCGATCAAGGCTATTGGCCGGAGACACTCATGACTCCGCCCTCGTCGGCCGCACTTCGAAAGGACATCGAGCTCGCCAAAGCGATGGGGTCCAATGGCTGCCGGAAGCATCAGAAAGTGGAGGATCCCATGTTCATGTACTGGGCTGATCGACTTGGATTTCTCGTCTGGGGTGAGATGCCCAGCTGCTACCATTTCAGCGTTGATGCGATGAATCGATTCGACGGGGAGTGGATGGAAATGGTTCGGAGGGACATAAACTTCCCCTCTGTTGTGACCTGGACGCCAGTCAATGAGAGTTGGGGATACCCAGATCTTGGTGGTGACAAAAGACAGCGTGATCACATCCGCTCGATCTACTGGACTACGAAGGCATACGATCCCACGAGACCCATCAATGATAATTGTGGCTGGGAGCATGTGATCACTGACATCTCCTCTTTCCACGACTATGCTGACGGGCCGGGCATGGCCGAGCGGTGCCAGTCTCTCGGGGAAATCATCGGACGTGGTAGATCGATGTTTCTCGGTCCCATCTACAGCAAACATGGCATCGAAGACGAAGGTTCGAGACATGTCCACGGCGCACCAGTGATGTGCACAGAGTTTGGCGGAGTGAATATCGCCGCCGCCAACGACGAGTCCCGTAAAGGGAATTGGGGTTATACCACAGCGAAGGATGCGCAGGATTTGCTCCAGCGAGTAGAAGGACTGATCATGGGTGTTGTGAAAGCTGGTCATTGCTGCGGTATTGTCTGGACTCAGTTCACGGACATTGAGCAAGAGCAGAACGGGTTGTATACTTACGATCGACGGGAGAAGTTGCCTGCTGGTCAGATGAAGCAGTTGATGGATGAGGTGCAGAGGGTCTACTGTGAGAACAGGGTCGGAAGGTAGTGTTCGGTCGTATGGAGCTGATGCTCGCATGCCGGTGCGGGAGGGTGTGCCATAAGGTGCTGAGACCTTCTCCTGAACTCCGACCTCCTTACATAATCCCGCAGCCGCTCAGATCCCGCCGCAGTGTCTCGACACCTTCCGCGCAAAACTTCTCAGCCTTACCTTCACCAGCAACCACAAAGCCACGACTTCGAGCAAACAACATGGCTACCGAACCTCACTCCTCCCACGAGGTCTTCCTCCAAATGGGCGACGATTACAATGACTGGCGCGCGAAGATGTTCTACGTCGTGCAGTCAAAGTCACCAGCGAAGATGGGAATGCACGGCTACCACCACGCCCTGACGGATGCTCAGCGCGGTCAAGAAGGCTTTCGGCAGAGATCGACCAAGGCAGCAATCATCATCCACAGCCACGTCGCGATTGAGATCCTCGAACGTGTCCCCAACGACGACAAGATGGACGCGCCACGCCTGTTGGCCAGTCTCAAATCTCGATGCCAGACGTTCAAGTTCATGGAGCTGTCCACGGAGTCTCGTAGCCTTGTCTACAGTTTCTTGCCCGGCTTCCCAACCAAGAAGCAGACCATCCAGGCTGCGCACATTTTCCGCCAAAGCTCGGAGAAGTATATCCGTCGCATCAACATCATGCCCGTCATTGCACAAGTCTGCAAAGACATGCGCGTCGAAGTAATCAGGGAAATCTTCAAGAACCGCATCATCGACTTCCAATTCAGACGCCGTCCAGCGCACATCATCCACTCAACACTCAAGACATGGTTCGACGAGGTTGCACAGCCCCATTACCACAGCATTCGGGGATACTGCATATCGTTCGCCTTCCCCTCTTACGCGATGGCCGTCACGATCTCCGCCACTGCCGACAACAAGATTCACCTGGAGGAGGATATTCGCGGCCACGACTCCAACCCTCGGCTCAAGGCGTGGTCGGACAGAATGAGGGATCAAGTCATCGTGGTGAACAACAAGGTGCATGCATCGGGTGGGGATGCGCTTCGGCAAATGCTGCTTGAAGATCCCGAGATGTGGAGGACGTTTTGAAAGATGCGGTCCACTGGGAAGCGAGCCTCTGACGAGAGAGATACCACCATTATGCTTCTTCATCTCTCGACTTGAGGCGCGTTCAAGCACCGTGCAGCATCAGTCTGCCCAAGTTTGGTCTTGGCTTGCATTTCGCGCTCGAACTGTCTACGCGGCTGACGGGAAAGCGCGCGTTGTTTGTTCCTTTCTCTTTTTTTCCGTTCGACTGTTCTCCTGTGCTCTATCGATTTCGAATCGAGCGAGATACTGCCGCGCTAGCAACACGAGATTCAGCGCCTTAAGGCCGTACAATCACTGCGGGTGTTGTCAACGTACCGGGCTACAATGCAAGTTCATTTCAACTCATCCTCCAAGTAATTCTTTAGTGTAATGGTGCGCTGCATGCTTGGCCTCAAAGGTGAGCTGTAGTCTTCGTAGAGGACTTCTGCGGAGTACTATGCATACACTAAGTCTTCTTCGAAGCGCTATGGTCGACACCGTTGCTGAGCAAAGTCTCGTGGCCTACTTGATTCTTTCATGCTAGGGCGCGGGACCGGCCGCGTTTGTCAACATCGTATTCGTCGCGCTCTACAGACTTTGGTCGTCTTACTTTGCTCTTCAAGATCGCCCACAGCGTCACCACATTCGTTCCAGTGCCCCTCCAACTCCACCATGGTGAACCGCCCTGCGCGTTCAAGCCGATTCTGTCTCTGCATCGGCGACAACTACGATGACTGGCGAACCGAAATCTTCTACATTGTGAAGTCCGAGTCCGGAAATACAGAATGGAGTCCTAGTCGCGGCCTCCACCACGCGTTAACAAACAACCAGCGGGGCGAGGAAGACTTCTTTGAGCGCTCTATGGACGCCGCCATCGTTATCCACTCCTACGTCTCTGTCGACGTCCTCCGACGTGTCCCGATTGAGTACATGATGGATGCTCCTCGACTTCTCGCCTACCTCAAGTCACGCTGCCAGACTTTCGACTTTGTGGGGCTTCCTGCCGAGCTTCGCGGTCGAGTGTACTCATTCCTACCAGGCTTTCCGACCAAGGAGCAGACTATTCACGTTGCAGATATCCGCGAAGGACGCCAGAGCGGAAACACTGCCACTATGCTCGTGGGGCAGGTCAGGGAGACATCTCAATGGGCGCGCACGAGCGACTGGATTGCGGAGAAGGCGAAACGAAGAGGCAAGGCGAAGAAGACACAGACGAACAAGATCCTGGTTGGTGGCCACTCGAACATCGTCCCTGCTTGTGCGCAGGTTTGTTCGATCATGCGCGAGGAGGTGAAGAGGGAACTGTTCAAAAACCGGACATTCGCCTTCAACTTCACCACGGTACCGACCGGTGTCTCTCATCTCATCTTGCAAACTTGGATCGACGACGTCGCCGGAGTCTACTTCGAAGGCATCCGAGGATTCCGCCTCATGTTCCACGACCGCGGCCGCCAGAAGAGGTTGAACCTGAGCATCGAAGAGCAGGACGTGGTTGTTCTTGCAGAGTTGCCAGGTAGTGTCGACGACAGCCTTCAAGAATGGTCCAGCAAGATGAAGGAGCGATTGCTGGCATTGAACGAGGTTTCTGATCCAGGCAAAGGATTCGACACGCTTCGCCAGGTACTCCTTGACGAGCCCATGACGCTGTCGGCGCTGGATCACATGAATCGAGCTTCTGCCACGCGAAAACTTCTTCATCGTTCTTGATGCTTGGTCCTGGGACGCGACGTGGAGCGGAGAATCAGGATCTGGTCGAAAGAGCGCGCACTGTTTGGTCCTCTCTTTTGCTTGCGATGGGCTGTTTTCTCTGCTTTCGCCACGTTGGTTCAAAGGGAAGGCACATTACCACGCCGGCATGCTGTGAGGCAATGCTTTGAAGCACTGCGGTCACTGCGAGCGATACCAGGACTTTGAACTACTTATGAAACGCACCAGGTCAAGACCAACCTCAAGTGTACTAGCCGTATGAACGACATACACAGCACGGTAGGGAGAATTCGCTGACTGGCCAGGAGGTGTAATGGACGAAGAGGCTGGAGAATATGTACATACAGGGTTCAGAACACTGTCCTCTCGGTATGAATTGAATTGTAAAGGTGGTCTGCGATGAACGACTTCATAAAGCACCCTTTCCCTCTCTCACACACAAGCTCTCCCTCTCTCTCACATCAGCATTCCCTCTCCCCCTCTCTCCCTCTCTCGCTCTCTCGCTCTCTTAGGCTCTCTCGTAAAGTCGACGAACCCTCCAACTAGCACGAGATCAGTACTCCTCCCGTTATTCATCTGCAACAGAGCGTTTTTCAAGTCGATCCGCCACGAGAACTGCGCGATCGTAGCCTCCCGTAGGGATCGTTCATTCGCGTCGCATACGCGTCCGGAGCAACATCTCAGTCGATTCCTCCTGCTACGTTCGCGGCTGGAGCTTTTGTTAAGTCGACTTATCCCACGCCAGGAACATCACAGCGCTGTTCCGATGGATCGTCCCTGCTGGGCTTACGACAGAAGGGTTCAGTAAGTCGATCTGATCTGTCAAAATCACAGCCGGAGCTACCATGAAGTCGATTTCTCCTACGCCAGCATCACAGCAGCATTCAGCAAGTCGATCGTACCGTCACCATCACAGCCCGAGCTCCCATGAAGTCGATGCTCCCTAGACAGTCATTCGCGTAGCATGTTTCAGTTCGATGGTCTCCAGATCGGTCACAGCAGAAGCTCTCAGCAGGTCGGTCGGTCCGTCCTCGCAGCTACACTTGGTCCTGCAACCGCTGAGTCCTCTCTCCCCCGGTTTCATCAGCATCTTCGCTTCCTGGGGTCGACCTTTGGTCCTCTTCAACACCGATTCTCACATGCCTTAAGTCTACCCTCCTCACCCTTCGTTAGGCTTCGCGGCTTCCGAGTCGATCCCCACTCCTGTCCGACACTGCTTCTCGCATCTGCAAGGTCCACTCTTCTTCACGCTACATCAGATCTTACCCCCCCCCAGGTCGACCTTGGCCCGGATCAACACCAGCCTGAGTATCCTTCGAGTCGATCCATCCTCTGTTTCTACACTTGGTCCTCTCCTCTCGAGTCGATCTTTCTCCGCAGTTCCGCTCAAGTCGCACCACAGGACGCCCGCTTCGGTGGCTTGAAGCTTGCAATCTGCGCGAGAGAACGCAGCTGTTAAAGCAGTAGCAATGCCGTTGTTTTCTGGCCAGAGAACGTGCAACCCAAACGGCCGGGATCAAAGCCCTGCATTGCACCTTGAGCGGAGCCACGCAGGTAGTCGACTTCAGAAGCCAATCTCGCTTCACTGAAGTCGATGAAGATGCCGAAGCAAGGAGATTTCAAGTGTGTTGGGCAGCGCCAGTTTGAGACGATGGACGATACGATTGACTCGTATGTCGATGACACCTTCTCACGCTCCCAGCATCGTCTATGTACTGCAAGTCGAGGTATGTGGTCTCATCTGATATGCTTCAAGTAAGTGGTGTGGGACTCGAGTGTCCGATTCCGACCTCTGCTCGCCTTCCACTTAGATTCACTTCACTTCGCGTTACGGCAAGTTCCGACCACAGCTTGCTGTCACGAGCCATGATAGAACAAGATCACTTTCGCTCATACTTGAATCCTACTCGTCCCCATCGAGCGACACCTTCACGGACCTTCCCGTATGCTGCGTTTGTCGCCAAGAATCTTCTGTGCGCCTTGATCGAATTCTCCGCTTCACTTTCCATCCGCGACCCATCACGACCATCAACACACATCCATCAGCCATCACGATGGCGTCCACCAAGCGGTCTTCGGCCATCCCATGTCTCTCGACAGGCAACTTCGACACCTGGCGCGGCGACATCTTCGAACTCCTGAGGTCCAGATCCGACCCGCCCGTTCGCAAAGAGCAGATTCAGCAGGTCATGATCAAGAGCCGCCAGGGCAGAATCAACACCCATCTCTCGCCCATCAAGCCCCATGCGCACGTCTCCGCGGCCAAAGGCTTTCACCAAGTCCTCACCGAGAGCAGCCGCAGCAGCGACAACTTTCGCGAAACCTCGATGCAAGCCGACCTCATCATCTGCGCGCACGTGCGCCTCGACATGCTCCAGCGTGTGCCCAGTGAAGATCTCATGGACGCCCCGCGTCTCCTCGCCCGACTCAAGCTGATCGCGCAGCCCTTCCGCTTCATGGCGATGCCCACCGAACTCCGCCGCCGGGTCTACTCCTTCCTCCCTGGATTCCCTCGCAAAGGACAATTCGTCGAAGTCACGGACATCACTCTGAGCGGCATGCGCGAGGAGAACCGCGAGGACCCTCTGGCGGTCACCGGTCAGCAAGACCACTGGCATTCACAGGAGATGCAGAAAGAGGAGGCCATGCAGATCAAGCTCGGCGGCAGGTTCAACATCATGGGCCCAATCCCACAAGTCTGCACGGTCATGCGTGCCGAAGCAGCGGAGGTCATCTTCGAAAACAGCGTCCTCACCTTCGGCTTCGAGCACATGCGCGCCAGACACGTCGATCGAGTGCTTCGAACTTGGTTCCGCGAAGTCGGCGACCCCCATCTCCGCCACATCACCCGGGTCCGCCTGCGCTTCGGCCTCCGGTGCAACTTCCCCAAGATCATCCGTCTCGAGGCCAACGAAGCATGCAAGCTCCGACTCTACGAGACCATCAGCATCTACGACAACGCGCCGGCGATGAAGCTGATGGTGGGCAATCTGGACAAGCAGCTCGATGCCCTGAACCTGGAGACAGCCAACATGGAGCCAGCACCCGAAGTTCCCGGCGAGGCGATCCGCAGGATGCTCCTTCGCAACCCGGAGCTGTGGGCAACGCGCTCGGAAGACGAGTGGTGGGTCGAGCGCGAGCAAGAGTGGTAGTCGACGAGCTGCTGGGTTTGCGCAGCGACAATGTCAAATTAGCATGAGCTCGGTGGAATGGCGAGGTGTGCAGTGGACGGTCGAGGATGATGCTCCGACTGCTTTCCTGAGAAGAGTAGTCAATCGAAGGCAACAGTTGCGACGCACTGACAAGGGAGGTGACTCTACCTAATCTGCGCCCAGGCCGTCAGCTTCAACCACAGAAATCCAAACCCACAAAACCCCCCGACTTCATACCATTCCCATCTCTTCTTCCCCAAAGAAATCCCCCCCCCCCCCGCCCTGCTTCCCCAATGCCAATACTCAACCCGCCGCAACGCGACCCGCCTCGACATACTCTTCCGTGCAGTGCAGTGCAGCAAAGGGCAGTGCACTCAACCGTCCTCCCGACCGTCCTCCCACCGATTCCCCTCCCGAATCCTTTTCACCTCCGCCGTCATCAACAGCCACTGACCATACAATTCCTCGATCGAACGCTTTTCAAAGCCTTTCTTTCCCTCTTCCAGAACGTGCCGCCGATGTCACTACCCACGCTTTGAACACCCAAGGTGACGGGCTATACATCGACAGACAGAGACAGAGTAGAAGGCTGAACGCCCCTGAGTGCATCAACTCCGCATCGTGAGCCTCCTCGAAAGGGCGGTCGACGACAGCTGCAACACGACCTTTTCCTCAAGACGATGCTTCTGTTCATTGATCATGAAATCTGTACAGTTCGTCCAGAAAGAAACTACACACACTTTCCCCGCCCCCTTTGCACCAGCCTCCCGCTATACTATACACACTCCGCCTCATCCTCTCCCACCCCACCCCGACTTCCCACTCACCCCTTAGCAGCATTAACCAACCACCCCATCTCACAGAAAAACTCAAACAGCCGTCCCCCCTTGGTCGTATCGATCCTCGAAATCTCCCGAACATGCTTCTTCTTCAACCTCCCCTCGCTCTGCATCGCGATCCGCATGACGTTGTCCTTGATGACGAAGTACGCCTTGGGATGCAAGCGGATTTTCTCGCACAGGTCCCGTTCCTCCGGCATGAGGAGTTGCCAGTCCGGGGCGGAGTCTTCGTCCCAGTGGATGGGGGTGATGGTCGGGATGGGTTGGAGGGAGGCTCGCTTGGGGGAATTGTTTGATGGGTCGGTGGGAGGGTTGGTGCCGGCGGGGGGAGGATCGGGGTGGAGGCGGACGGGGAGGGAGGCTTCGGTGGTGTACTTGACGACGGACTCGGAGACTTCAGGAGGCGCCGGGTGGGAGTTGGGTTTCGGACGGATGCCATTTGTGAGGCGGTCGAATTGGCCGGGAAGAGGAGCGTTGCGGGCATTGCGGGCGGCTTTTTCGGTTTCGTATTTTTCGCCGGCGGCAAGGGTGGAGATGCGCATGCGGCGCCATTCTTGGAGTTGGGCGATGGCTTGGCGGAGGTTTTGTTCCTTTTCGATGTCTTCGGAGAAGGAGACAAAGTCGGGGTGGGACATGATCCGTGCGAAGGGTTTGAGCTTGGTGTGGAGGTCTCGTTGCTCTTTCGTCCGCTTCTTGTCGATGGCGAGATTTTTGCGGTAGTCGAGAAGATTGTGGTTGAAGATGACTCGTTTCCGATCGGTACGTTGTGTGAGGCGGTCGTTGTAGACGGTCATGACGACCATCTTCAGATCCGTCTCCGGGTCGAAAGAGCCCGTCGCGGGATTGATGCCCTCCTCCGGCGAGAACTGCATGTGCTGGACAGCCTCCTCTGCTTCATTGAAGTACTCCGTCTCGAATTCCAACCGTCCCGGCATGTATCCCGCGACCTCATGACAGCTCGGCACGGAACTTGTGGGCTTCGCTGGAGTCGGTGCCGTCTGCGCACTATCCGCGATGGCCTGCTTCCTCTCCTCAATCCTCCTCTTCTTCCTCTGCTGGAACTCCTCCCTAGGAACCTCCTCGCTCAGACTGACATCCGCCGGACTCGCCCGTTCCGGCAGTGGAAACTTGGACGAATTGATATACGTCTGCACATAATGATCCCGCACTTCGTCCTTCTCCCGGTATCCTCCTATGTGATCCGCGATGTCCGCAAAGCTGCCCAATCCGTATTGTTCCGCCCCTTCCAACAACAGCAACTCTTCATCCGCGCCCCAACCTTCGTCAAAGATCGGTATGCTGTGCGGTTCGATGACCTGGTATGGATGTGACTTCGGATCGTGGTGGAGATTCGACTGGCCCTGCGCGAAGCATGTGACGCAGAGGTCGTAGTCCGGACATGATTTCGAGGCGCAGCGGATTCGAACGGTGGCGGTGATGTCGTTGCTGCAGACGTTGCAGATGTATTTCACGCCGCCGCCGGAGGAGCCACCGGCGTCGGTGCGCGGCGCGGATTTTGCCTTGGTGATGAGGCCCATGATCAGGGTGAAGTCGACATGTGAGAGTGATCAAATAGTCGCGTGTGTTTCACGAGAGCAAAATGGAGGTCACCGAGGATGGAAGTGATGGAGGATTGATGGTTTGGCCTGGTCTCGTGGGCGCAGTCGCGATTGCTGAGGAAGTGATGTCGAACGCTGCTCGTGAAGATCTGCAGCTAGGGAACGGGCCGGGCTCCGATGAGTCTTGGCACGATCTCGCGGAGAGGAGTGAGATCGCTCCGTCGATCGGCCGGTGTCCTCAAAAAGACACCGCCCTACCACACTGTGATATCAAGAAAAGTCAGATGTCCATTGCGACCACGCCTCACTATTGATATTCGCACAAGCTGTTCAAGATTCGAGAAAAAAAAAGAGACGGTCCAGGCCGAGCGAGTTCCTGACCTGTGATGTTGCAGCTTATATCCGTTGGATGGATCATTTCATCATGCACCAGTCTCTAGAACTATGGCTTGCAGTCGTCGACGCTCGGCAATGCCCTCGTTCGAAGCTCCATCGTGCGGGCAGACATGTCGCGACCTCGCGAGCATTTCCTGGTCATAACTGCTTTCATCTAACTCAATCAAGGTTCTACGGACCTCCTCTCCAAGCTGTTTCATCCCTCGCTAAAGTTTCTCCTTCATCCTCCTCGCCTCTTCCCCCTCAACACTATCATGCATTCATGGGAGACCGCCCATCTTCTTGAACGCATTGATCAGACCACTGGTGCTGGAGTCGTGCTTGTCGCTCTGGCCCGGCGCATCAAGTTCCGCCTGGATGCTCTTGGCCAATGCCTTTCCAAGTTCCACGCCCCACTGGTCGAAAGAGTTGATGTTCCAGATGGCGCCCTCGGTAAAGGTGACGTGCTCGTAGTATGCGATGAGAGCACCGAGAGTACCCGGCGTGATCTTCTCGGCGAGGATGCTCGTGGTTGGGCGGTTTCCGAGGAAGACCTTGTGCGGGACTAGCTCAGCCGCGGCACCCTCATCACGGACCGTGTCAGGGGTCTTTCCAATCATCAGAGCCTCAGCTTGCGCGAAGTAGTTGGATGCCAACATGTGTTGGTGCTTGTTGTTCTCGATCGGGTTGTGAGACTTGGCGGCGAGGATGAAGTCGGTCGGGATGAGCTTGGTGCCCTGGTGGAGAAGTTGGAAGAAAGAGTGCTGGGCGTTGGTGCACGGCTCGCCGAAGAGGATGGCGCCGGTGGTGTACTTGACATAGTCTCCGCTGCGGGTGATAGCCTTGCCATTGGATTCCATGGAGAGTTGTTGGAGGTATGCGGGGAAGCGGTGCATGTATTGGTCGAATCTGAGGAGTGTGGTCAGTGAAGTGTGATGTCTGCAGGGTTTCGTCTACTCACGGTGCGACAAGATGCGTCTGCGCGCCGAAGAAGTCGGAGTACCAGACGCTGAGGAGACCGCCAATCACGGGAATGTTCTGGTCCAGGGGAGCAGTTCGGAAGTGGTGGTCCATGGCGTTTGCGCCAGCCAAGAACTCCTTGAAGTTGTCGAAACCGATGTATAGCGCGACTGACAGGCCGATCGCAGACCAGACGGAGTATCGACCACCGACCCAGTCGCTGAAGCCAAACATGTTCTTGCTGTCAATGCCAAACTTCTCCACCTCTGGTGTGTTGGTGGACAATGCGACAAAGTGCTTGGCAATGTCGCTCTGGCTGCCAGACTTGAGGAACCAGTTCTTTGCGGTGTTGGCGTTGGTGACAGTCTCGGCGGTGGTAAAGGTCTTTGATGCGACCAGGAAGAGGGTGGTCTCCGGGTTGCTGTCCTTGAGAGCTTCGGCCATGTGAGTGCCGTCGATGTTGCTGACGAAGTGGAGCTTCATGCCCTGCTTGCCGTATGGCTTCAACGCCTCCGTAACCATGACCGGTCCCAAGTCGGAGCCACCAATGCCGACGTTCACAATAGTGTCAATCGCCTTGCCGGTGTAACCCTTCCACTCGCCACTGCGGACCTGCTCGGAGAACTCCTTCATGTGGTCCAGCACACTGTTGACATCCTCGACCACACTCTTGCCGTCGACCTGCATCGGCTCGTTTTTGACGTTGCGGAGTGCGACGTGGTATACGGCACGGCCTTCTGTAAAGTTGATCTTCTCGCCCTTGAACATGTCATCGCGCAGCTGTTCCACCTTGGCCTCCTCGGCCAGCTTGACCAGCAAGGGTAGGGTGTCGTCGGCGAGGAAGTTTTTGCTAAAGTCGAAGAGGAGATCGCTGCCGTCGGCTTCGTTGTGGAAGGTGCGGGAGTACTTGTTGAAGCGGTTGGGATCCTTTTCGAACTCGGCCTTGAGGACCATACCACGACCCAGCTTGTCGTGGTGCTCCATGAGGGTTTTCCCTGGGGTGGAGGTTAGATTCGGTGAGGAAGGAGGACATGTCTCGGATTGACGTACATGCTGGAAGCTCGTTGGCCTGGGTGAAGCCTGGCATTTTGGTGGGAGGAGAGGTGGTTCAATGCGCTGAAGGAGGATGTTGAGTCAGCATTTGTCGAGTTTCATGACCAGGCGGATAGCTCACCTAAATTCGAGGTGATGAGATGAGGTGTCCGTATCGGTGTGAGAGGGGGGATGGTGTGTGTGAGTGTGTTGTTGGTTGTGACGGGTGTATGTATGTGCGGCGGGATGAGTGGAGAGTTTCGTCACTGTTCGACGATGAAGGCTCAAATTCCGTCTGGTCGCGGGGTCTGAGAGATGATGGCCTGAGGCATGAAGCAGATGAGGCCTGAGGCTTGAGCTCGTCCGCCCTCGCAATCGATTACCTTCCGTTCTACAGTACAACCACGCCTATCATGATCGAGACGAGAAGAGACGAGACAGTCTCACCCCACCATACCCAAATCTGCCGACCGATTCTTATCGCCGACCCGACACGAACCATTGTCCACGATGAGCCCGTCCATCCGACAATGATGATCACGAGATCACAACGCGTCTTCCCAGCACATCTCCCCCGCACACCACTCCCCGATAAGTTATCAATGCTTCGACCCCCGGATCTTGGTTGTCCCACCGCTTCGCTTCGCTTCACCCGTCCGAGCTCCGCCTGTTCGCCAGACACTGGACAGCTTTTCCCCTTTGGGCATAAAAGAGCTTCTTCTTTCCTCTCCCTCTCGGCTTCCCCGGCGGCTCTTCCTCCCACCGCTGCTCCCTCCCCGTGGACCTCACCTTGCTAAGCGACCCTCTCTACCAGCATTGTCGTCCACCTTATCGTCCATCCCGCACTTTATGTCTACGTTCAGAAGTCGAATCACCGTTCCGCACAACCTCCGTATATAATAAGTACATCTCCCTCTCTTCCATCCCCCTCAATGCCCTGAAAAGAACGTCCCTTCCCTTGCCCTTGTCCCTCTATTCCCACCGCCACAATCATGGCCGTCCCTTTCAAACCCACTCCCACCCCCAAGCACAGCTACCTCATCATCGGCGCCGGCGTCTTCGGCGTCTCCACCGCCCTGCACCTCATCCGTCGCTATCCCACCGCCTCCGTGACCCTCCTCGACCGCGATGCCTACGACGCCACCTCCCGCGTCGCCGCGTCGTGGGACTGGAACAAAGTCGTCCGCGCCGACTACGACGACCTCGTGTACTGTCGTCTCGGTCTCGAAGCCCAGGACATTTTCCGCTCGGACCCGTTGTGGAAACCGTACTTCCACGAGACGGGCATCTTCTGGATCTGTCGGAGCGATTACGCGCAGGAGGTGATGGATAATTACAAGAAGTTGGGACGCACGGCGGACTTGAAGGCGGTGCCGATTGAGGAGGCGAGAAAGTTGTACGGTGGGATGTTTGATGATGCGAATTATGATGGGGTGAAGGAGGTGTTGGTCAACAAGACGAGTGGGTGGGCCGCAGCGGGAGATTGCTTGCGAGCCGTGACGAAGGAGGCACTGAGATTGGGAGTGAAGTACATCGTTGCTGACGTGGCGGCGTTGGAGTTCAACGAGGCCAAGACGAGGTGTACCGGAGTGAGGACGACCAAGGGAGAGATCGTGTCTGCCACGCACACCATCCTCAGCACGGGAGCCTTCACACCGAAATTGCTGGAGCAGAGCGCCGCTCGAAGCGGCATCAACGGACTCCGCGCGGGATCGAGAATCCTCGCCGCCGGTATCACCACCGGCATGACCAAACTCGACAAGGACATCCACGACCACATCTACGCCAAAATGCCCGTCGGCGTGCAAGGCTACAACGCCGAGCTGGGTATGCTTGTCCCTCCCCACCCACCCATCCTATCCCATTCTATCCATCCATCCATCCTAACCCCTCACAAACAGGCCCCTTCATCGGCTCCCTCCCCCCCACCCCCGACCGCGAAATCAAATGGTGGGGCCAAACCATCTTCACCAACACGACCGAAGTGCTGCCCGGACGGTACCTCTCCGCCCCACCCGCCGAACCCGACTACGCGCAGTGGAAAGTCCCCGCGGAATTGAAAGCCGACATCGATCACGCGAACAAAGTCTTCTACGGGAAACGCGGCGAGAAGTGGAAGATGGAGAAATATCGGATTTGTTGGTTCGTCCTCCTCCTCCCCATCCCCATCCCCATCCCTCCCCTTCCCTCCTCCACCACATCCAACACCAACCTCCCCACCCAACAACACCAACGACTGACACGATCCTCCAAACAGGGACGCCTTCACCACCTCCGCCGACTTCATAATCTCCCCCCACACCTCCTGGACCCCTTCCCCTTCCCCCTCCTCCTCGGACCCGACCTCCCCCACCACCTCCTACAGCACCAACGGCCTCTACATCGCCACCTGCGGCAACTTCCACGGCTGGAAATTCTTCCCCGTCCTGGGCAAGTACGTCGTGCAGATGCTGGAGGGCGAGCTGGAGCCCGCGCTCGCGGGCAAGTGGGCGTGGGATCGGGAGCGGCCGGATGGGGGCCGGAATCCGGATTGGCCGCGGTGGGAGGCGGGGCACGTACTGAATAAGGAGAGGGCGAGGTTGTGATGGGCTGTTCTCCACCTGGTTTTTTTTTTTTTTTTTTCTGAGGAGTGAGGAGGGGGTTGCCCGAGGGAGGTGGTGGGGGAGTCGTCTTTGCGGCAGTGGGAGGGTAGGATAATGATTGGGAATGAAAGGGATACAATGCAAGACATGGATGCGACCAACAACATACCTGACCGAGGTCTCGTTTCGCCGAGTGAGAGTGGTCGCTCGCTGGTGAAGGTCGCACGCCGTCGCACGCCGTCGCACGCCGTCGCTCAGCATACTGGGATGGCGAGACGCATTGCGCCGTCACCGTATGCTGCCAAACCCCCCATGTCTCCGAATATGTGCGCAGGAGAAGACGATCGGATCATGGAGTGAAAAAATTCATCATTCATTTCCATTTTTTGTTGTTGCCTTTTCGCCCCGAGAAGGACGGACTCTTCAGGTTGTCGTCTCTATGACGGCGAACGCACGCACGCACGCAGCCTCGTGCAGCATCGGACGTCTCTGCTGATGCATTTCGACTCTAGCACCTCGCTCCTCCCAGGTCGAACCCCTCCAGCACATCGACGACTTCCGCTCTCTCGTGACTGCCACGCCAAGTTCATCTCGCTCGTCTTTCACCTCCCACCTCCCACCCAAACCCGTCTACTTCACCTCCACTCACCCTCAATCATCTCTGATCAAAAGCATTGCTCTGCACAATACTCCCGCCCGCATCACCCAGTCCCTCCACCGGACGATTATACGACCACCCTTGAAACTGTTGCTGCATCGTTTGACTCAACATCGGACCTTCCACGTATGAATCCGCCGGCGCTTCCGACGTGAATTCCTTGTCGAAATTGGCCGTGTCGCGTTCGTCCACCACGCTGGGTTTGAACGAGGGTTCGTATTTGCGGTCGAGGAGTTTGCGCCAGTCGATGCTGTGGAAGAAGGGATGTGCCTGGAAATTGAGTTAGAGTGGGATTCTGGGAATGAAGCACATTTCAAGACTCACCTTGATCTCCGCCGCGCCATTTGTGCCCAATCTCCTCGTTGCGTCGCGATCCAGTAATTTGGTGAGCAAATCTCTCGCGGCTGGAGGTACAACCTCGGGTCCAGGGAAGTGAAGCGGTTCTGACAGAATCTTGCGGTACATCTCATTCGTGTTCTCGTCGTAGAATGGCGGTAGACCCGTCAACATCTCATACAGCAACACTCCCAGTGTCCACCAATCAACAGCTTTGGTATAGCCTTGGCCGTGGAGCAATTCCGGAGCGAGGTATTCGGGTGTGCCGCAGAATGTGTTCGTCTTGTCCTCATCCTTCATATCCAGCTTGCATAGCCCGAAGTCGCAGAGTGCAATGTGGCCGACGTAATCGACGAGGATGTTTTCGGGTTTGAGATCGCGGTAGATGACACCGAAACCGTGGAGGCATTCCAGTGCGCAAAGGAGTTCAGCGGCGTAGAATCGGGAGCGATTGATGTCGAAGCGTTGCTCTTTTTGTAGGTGGTAGAAGAGCTCTCCGCCGTTGACGAAGGCGAGGACGAGGTAGAGCTTGTCGGGAGATTGGAAGGAGAATTTGAGAGGAGCGATGAAGGGGTTGTTGATTTGTGCCTGGGAGGAGATGTTAGCAGGTGAAAGGTCGCAGCCGCATCCTCGAGAAAACTCACCAAGACAGACCGCTCAGCAAGTGTATGTGCGACTTCAGACCTCGAGATGATGTGCTGCTTGCGGATGGTCTTCAAAGCGTAAATCCGGGAGGTGTCCTTCTTCATCACCTGCATCACCTTGCCGAAACTGCCTTTGCCAACGACCTTCAACAACTCAAAGTCCTCCACCTTCAACGAACGCTGCGTGTTCTCCACAAACTTCACACCAAGCTTGATCGAACCACTTCCGTATTGAATCTCATTCCACTGAATTCCCAGACCATTGTTCGCTTGTGGCGGTGGCATGCTCTTTTCCTTCTTGTCCTTCTTCGCGTCTGAGGATTCCTGCGCTTGCGGCACATCCTCGTCAAAGGTGGGCTTGACTCGGCACGTACCGATGAAGATATCTTGCTGACGACCGGCATTCGGAGGAGCGGTGGGATTGCGGATGTAGAGGGAGAGATTGAGCTCGGTCGATCTGCTGACATCGAACTTGTACTGCGTGCTCTCGCCTGCCCAAAGAGGATTCTCGGGTGTGCCGGAGACGGAGTTGACAAAGACTTGCTGCTTATCGAAGTCGACCAGAGCGTACGGGAGGTATTTGCTGCTGTACCGACCGTGGGTGGAGGGCATGTTGTTGATGCCGCCGCCACTGGAGGACATCGGTCTGAAAGATCCTTGATTCACGCTGCTCGATCCTGGTCGTGCGCTGTTGCCGCTGCCCATGTAACTGCTCGAATACGATCCCGCGCTCATACTGCTGCCATGTCCCGGTCTTGCAAATGCCTGTTCCGCGCCTGGCGGTAGGCTGAAACCTTTGCCTTCGTGTAGAGTGAGGATGAGGATACCGGGTTTCGCAGGTGTGGCGGTGGCCGTGGCCAGTTGCTCGGAAGCGGCGATTCCTTGCGGATCGGAGGCATTGGAGGCGGTCGAGGCGGCGGATGAGGTGGCAGGTGTGGGGTTCGTGGAGGCGGTCTTGGATGCGTCGGCGGATGTGCTGTTGCTGAGGGCGGATTGGGAGGAGCTGCGCGAAAAGGTATTGCTGAAGGGCGCTCCGAGGTGGGTCTCCTTCAGTTCTGGGAGGGAGTGAGTACGGTCAGCATGAGGGAGGAGGGCGCAGGAGTATGGAGTGGAGGAGCGCGCATACTCTTGGTGAGTTTCCACGACATGCTGGGTGGTGTTGTCGTGGAGTATGAGGGAGTCGGTAGGAGGAGTGAGTGGAAGTTGTGGTGTTGCTCTAGTTCGATGTCACGATGTCAAGGAGGAAGGCCGACGTCTCCGCCTCACAGCAAGCGGGGCGGATTGCGTGGCCGGTGGCGTCGTGGGAGAATGCGCGCGCGAACGATGGTCGGGTGCAACCTCGCCGTGGAATGGTGGTTGTATGAGAGTGGCGGTGTTGGTGTACGTTCGCGTTCTATTTGGTGCAGCACGGTGAAACATGGACGAGATATGCGTGGAATTGGCAGTAAATGGAGGTGGATAGAACCATGTCCAGGCCCTGAATAGACTGTTCCTCCGACTTGGTTTGCTTGCTAGGTAAGGTAATCATGCACCCTCTCGTAGTTCAGACTCCTCTTGCTATGTGTGATACCAATCATTCCTCTGAAGCCGCGAGTTTGACCTCACCGCCGCGACGACCTGGCCTGGAAGCGCACTTCGACCGGCGGCGGAAGTGCCCGAGAGCCGATCGGTAGAATATCACGATCCAGGGTCTCTAGGGAGTCCTATTCTCAAGCAAGGCTATCCCGTCGACCAGCATGGACATCTCGCTGCAGTCTTCTAGTGACAAGGGCGGGAAGCTGGCGTCGATAGGAGCGATTCGCAGCGATGGGCTCTTGCTTCTCTCTCCTCGTTGAGATACCGCTCTATTGCATCTCCAAGCTCAGCATATCGTCCTGGGAACGAACTTCGATCACTCCCAGCTGGGAGATCAGGGCCGTCAAGCTCGGCAGCTTCTTGCACATGATCGGTCGTGCGTCGATTGTCGCTCAGTCCGCCATGCTCCTCGTCGACAACGCATCTGGCACGATGATGGAAAAGTTGCGCGATAAAGGGTACAGTGAGCTTGCACAGTGGTATCACTACAACGGGCCATATGACCGACGCTCTCACAGGCATCACGAGCCTGCTCCCGCGATTCGAAAGAAGATGCTGGCAAGCATGACTTCACTGCAGATTCATCGTCTGCATTTGCATGAACATCAACATCGAGCGGGATTCAAATCATCTGCGGCGTGATCGAGAATGCCTGAGACATGTCTTCGTCTCCCGTCTTCAAGCCTCAATCAGCCGACTCCTCTTGGCGTTGTTTACTCCAAGACCAGCGTTTGCATGAATCCACAACGGATAGATGCAGCGAGCCACTTCCGCGATGCGTCGTCACTCTTCAAGACTTGTTTCGTTGGAGCGAAACACTGCTCTGGTCACTTTCGACACCGAACACCATTCCCCTTTTCTGCCAGCATTCATCACCTTTTGGAGGACTGCACTTCCCGCGCACCTCTCTCCAAACTCGCTTCGGCTGAAGACCGACTCGGCACACTTGACCGCCGCCAGAGTTTAGGCACAAGATTGCTTCCAGCAAATTCTCATCATGGCGCAGGAAAAACGGCAAGTCTCGCACGCATCATCGCCAGACCCCGAGCTAACAGAGATTCTCAGACTGTGCTACAAGTTCCAGCAGGGAAAATGCACTTATGGCAAGAAGTGCAAATTCGTGCACGCAGAAGGCCCGGCATCAGAGCGCAAAGTCTGTCCATACTTCCTGAAGGGCAGGTGCGACCGAGGAACAGCTTGCAGGTGGTCTCACGAGAAGGAGGATGTGAAGCAGGCAAAGACCGCCGAAAAAGCTGCTCCAATATCGACCGTCACTTCCAAAACATCGGAAGCACGTATGAGAGATTTCAAATGTCGCATACCCCTACAGACCGCTCGCGCTAACCCGCTTGGACATGCGCTCGGTGAGTTCTGGCAACAGGCACTTGAGCTCGTTGCAACAGAAGATGGAACTGTGCAAGAGACCATCACCTTGCTCACAAGCGAAGGTGGACTCCTTCGAGTCAGCGAGGTTCTGGGACAGCGCTTTGCCACATTCACCAAAGCTCAATTCGCGCGCCTGTTGACTACACAATTGATGCCCTTCCTCAAGGTCATCACCCACACCAACGTCCTATCATCAATCCTCCTCCGAACGAAGGTCACTACCGTCTACAATGTCATCTACGCCGCTGACGGAAGTGGAGAGCGCGCGGCTGCGCTCTTCTCACGCCTTGCAGCTCACCTGCTCGACGTTGTCGTTTCCGATCCGGCGACCGCAGACATCGAACTGAGTGAAGAACAGCTTGAGATGCTTGAGACGGCGGTCTACGCGTTCACCATGATGGTCGAGTGCAACACTCCGGCCCACGCCAATCCTGCTTTCTTACCTCCTGCCCAAACCCTCACTACGATCTTCGAGATCCTTCCAGGCAGCACACTTTTTGCAACGACTAAAGCGCGAAACAATCTTCGCAAGCTTCAACAGCGGCTCGGTATCGGACAAGCACTTCCAGACACCATCTCGGCTCAACAGAAAGTCGGTGCTCGTGCAACGTTCGAGCTCGCGAAAGAACTGCCGGGTAATCTGTCAGAAGAAGGCTGCAGGCACGACAATGACCATGACGAAATTGGCAGAATCCTGATCCTGCCTACCTTGCAAGAAATCCAAAGCTCGCGCAATGAATACCTTCCCTTCGCCGATCCGCGGGAATGGCATCTCAAAGGCCTGCCGGGATTGCTGGATCGCAACTTCCGCCTGCTACGCGAAGACACTGTCGGACAGCTTCGAGATGCTGCGAAGTCCGAGCTGGAGAGACTTCAGAAACCATTCATCCAAGCGGAGGCTAAGCATCGAGGTGCCCGCATCTTCGTCTACCATGATGTTCAAATCGTGTCTGCTGCTTTCGACAACTATCACGGCATACACTTTGCGATGCGCTTCTCACGGCCCTCGGGCGATCACCAGAGAAGCGAAGGCGGCCGCCAAGAGTGGTGGGAGCTATCCAGGCGCCTCGGGCAAGACGCTCTGATCTGTCTACTTGGCTCTTCGGGCTCGGCGGCCTTCTTCGTTGCGATGGCTCAAGCTCGCGCGGCGCAGAAGCCTACGAAGCTGCAGACTTCCTACGATCTGGCGTCGGATCCAGAGAACGCCTACGTCGTTGTCAAGCCAGTCGATCCACACTTCGACTTCCTCGCGTTGCTGAACTCCTGCAGTCATGGATCTCAGGACATTCACTCGATCGTGGAGTTTCCGGGAGTCTTATTGCCGGCCTTCGAGCCGACATTGAAAGCCCTGCAGCGAATCAGTGAGAGTCTCGATACACCTTTCCCAGCCATTCTCGCGCCAGTGTCTGCGCCTGACGATCCAAGCCAGGAGATGACGGTTCCTCCGCCGACTTACGCCACCAGGCCAGGCTTCCGATTCGATCTTTCTAAGATCACCACCGGCGCTCAGCAGTTCACGTTTGCGCCATCTGATGATATTGACGAGGCTACAGTGCAGCTTTCCGACAAGTCCAGTCTCGATCTGGGCCAAGCTCACGCAGTTGTCTCGTCGCTTTCCCGATGCTTTGCAGCGATTCAAGGCCCTCCTGGCACGGGCAAGTCCTACACCGGCGTTCAACTGATTCGCATTCTGCTGGCCAACAAGAAGGCGACAGCGATCGGGCCGATTGTGGTCTGCACCCAAACGAACCACGCGCTCGACGCCATTCTGGAGCGTTCTGTCGATGATCAGGTCCCGGATATCGTCCGCATCGGAGGTCGGTCAAAGTCGGACCGCTTGGGAGATGTGAATCTCAAGAATCTTGCACTCCAAGTCGACCGGACCAAGACGGAGAAGTCGGATAACTGGGAGCTGAGGCAGGCGTTGGATGAAGAGTCGGAAGTCATCGAGGCTTTACTTGACGGCTTTTCTGATATTGACTCCGACAAGGCCCTCGAGGCGTATTTGTTGCGCTTCTATACCGACCACCACATCCAACTGTTCGGCAGCGAGGACGATGATGGGTTCATCACCGTCAAACACAAGAAGTCATCCGTCATTGATGACTGGCTCTCCAAGAATCTTCCACATCGCGGACATCGAGCCCGCTCTGTGCACGAGCTGCATCACGCTCGTTTGTTTCAGATGACTGGCGAAGAGCGGAAACTCCTACTCCAGACTTGGAGGGCTGAGATGGCGAATGAGCTTGATAATCAGCTTCAACACTCGCGGACTACATTCGCCAAACTCACAGACAGAATCGAGATCATCCGGACGGAGCAGAAGCTGCGGGTCCTTCGTCAAGCAAGCATCATCGGCATCACCACGAGCGGACTTGCTCGAAATCTCGAGCTCCTTCGCAACGTCAACCCAAAAGTCCTCATGTGCGAGGAAGCTGGTGAAGTCCTTGAAGCGCATCTCCTCACCGCACTACTGCCATCCGTTGAGCATTGCATTCTCATTGGTGATCATCAGCAACTCCGTCCGCAGGTTCAGAACTATGACCTCTCCACCGAGAGCCGCAATGGCGGCCAATACGCTCTCGATCTGTCTCTTTTTGAGCGCCTGGTCCATCCCATGGACACCTTTGCCCAGCCATTGCCTTTCTCTACGCTTGAGGTGCAGAGACGTATGCATCCGTCGATCTCCCAGCTGGTTCAACAGACACAGTACCCTCGCCTTCAGGATGATCCCCGAGTATCCGCATATCCAGAGGTCATGGGAATGCGTCGTCGGTTGTTCTGGATGCACCACGAGGAGCCGGAGGACGATCGTTCCGACGGCAACGCCACATCTCGGACGAATCAATTCGAAGTCGAGATGATCGCGGCACTGGTGAAGCATCTCGCCCAGCAGGGCGTCTACAAGCCAAGTGATATCGCAGTCCTCACTCCATACCTTGGACAACTGCGAAAGTTGAGGGCCAAACTGCAAAGCACTCACGCCATTCTGCTGAACGACAGAGATATGGACGAGCTGGCAAAGGAAAATCTCGATGCCGAAGAAGTTCAGCCCACAGCACAACAAGTTGCTTCGAAAGGCAACTTGACGCAGGCCATTCGCCTTGCAACGGTTGATACTTTCCAGGGAGACGAAGTGAGTAACAAGCTGTGACTACGATGTTTTGAACTTCTGCTGACTTCCATGTCTTACTTTCCAGGCGAAAATCGTCCTCGTCAGCCTTGTGCGGAGCAACAAGAACAACAGTCCAGGTTTCCTTCGGACGCCAAATCGGATCAACGTTCTGCTGTCACGTGCACAGCATGGCATGTACATCATCGGCAACACCAACACTACCGAGAGCGTACCCATGTGGCAAGCCGTTACGGAGCTCCTCCGGACTGGTGGCAATCTGGGCGATGCTCTGGAACTCTGCTGTCCACGACACCAAGACAGGCCAATACTTGTTCAAACCCCGGAAGACTTTGCTCGACTGTCGCCGGAAGCCGGGTGCGATCTTCTCTGCGACAAGCAGCTTAAGTGTGGTCACTCGTGCGTCGCAAAGTGTCATTCTGAAATGCTGCACGGAGCTTTCCACTGCATGAAGGCATGCACGAGGCCACGGAAGGGCTGCGAGCACGTTTGCCCGGACCCATGCGGCGATAAGTGCGATCCGCTGTGCAAAGTCATCATCAAGGACGTCGAAGTCACTTTGGCATGCGGACACAAGAAGAAGGACTTGCGCTGCTTTGAGTCACAAGATCTGAAGATCGTGCTCTGCACCGAGCAGGTGACCAAGATCATTCCTGGCTGCAAGCACACCGTCAAGACTGCTTGCCACGTCGACGTCAACCAAGAATACTACTCCTGCTTCGCTGAGTGCGGAGAAAGCCTTGCTTGCGGTCATACTTGCAAGAAGCGCTGCTCAATCTGCCATATGCGAGGAGAAGGCGGAAAGCTCGTCGAGACACACCATGGCGCCTGCGACCAAGTGTGTGATCGTGGCTACAGCACATGCAAGCACCGGTGCGTCTCCAAATGCCACGAAGGACAGCCGTGCGGTCTTTGCATGAAGCGTTGCGACACCCGTTGCTCTCACGCCCAATGCAATCGCAAGTGCTCGGAAGCTTGCAGTCCATGCATGGAAGAGCAGTGCAGCTCTGGTGCTCACTGCCCTCACACGGAATGCTGCCCGATGCCTTGTGCTGCTCCCTGCACTTGGCTCCCATGCTCCAAGCGCTGCACCAAGCTTCTGCAGTGCGGTTGCCAATGCCCTTCGGTTTGCGGAGAGGAGTGCCCGAGCATCAGATTCTGCCAAATCCATGGTACCGAGGGCGTCAAGAGCTCAAAGGCGGATTTGCTGGAATTCACATTGTACGAAAACATCAACCTGGATATCGACCCATGCATCTTCACGCCGTGCGGTCACGTCTTCACCGTCGACTCGCTCGATGGCACGATGGACATGCACTCCCACTACGAAGTCAACCCTTTGACTGGCGAATATGTCGGACTGAAGAAATTAGCAGAGCCCTTCTCCATGGACGAAGTCAAGGCGTGCCCAGAGTGCCGTGGCTCGCTGACCGGTATTGCTCGCTATGGACGAATCGTTCGCCGCGCGCTGCTCGATGAGAGTGCCAAGAAGCTGGCGGCATGGTCCAACAGCAAGCATCAGGATTTCTCTACTCGTCTGGCCGCACTTCAAGATGTTCTGATGCGCACGACTGGCTCCAAATCGAAGCCAACTCGAGACTCTGTCATCGCCGGCCTTCCCTCAGAACAATACCAGACCATCAAAGCCGGTCTCAATACGAAGCGCTACCCGAAGCTCTTTGCGCTCATCAACGACCTCACCCACTTCGTCAAGAAGCTCAGCAAAGACGAGCAGCCGTACCAGCGAGTTCATGACCGTGTCGAGGTGGTGCGTCGTCAACAGACCACTGCCGACGGAATCGCGGCGTTCGAATTCGGCAGCGAGGAGCTGCAGCTTCGCGAGCACCTGCAAGCCAGCAACCTCCTCAACCGTGCCTTCCTGGTCCTGCTCGGAGATGTCGTCAGCGTGCACAACTCTGTGCCGCACAAAGACCGCGGAACTCTACGGATCGATCTCTCCGCCAATCGACAATCGTGCGAGGATGTGATCAACGAATCCATCGGCAGCAAGAACATCCGCCAGCAAGCCGAGGCAGCTGTCATCTGGAGCAAGTTCGCCGCCATGGAGTGCGGTATGAAGGTTTCCGAGAAGGACGCTCCGGGTCAGCAGCATCGTCTGGACGCCTTGCGCGATCGAGCGCTCGAGTACCTGAAGGGTGTGGATGAGATCTGCGCTCAGCAAGGCAAGCTGGTCGAGGGTGCCGACGAGCATCCGATGCGTCGCATCATCATCGAAGTGGAGGATGTGAGGAAGATGCTGAGTCAAGGACTCTCGAGCTCCGAGATGCGAATGATCGTTGCCGTCATGGCGGACGAGTTCCGCGGCACTGGTCATTGGTACCGCTGCGAGAACGGCCATCTGTTCACCGTGGGTGAATGTGGTCTGCCCATGCAGGAGGCCAAGTGTTCGGAGTGTGGTAAGGGGGTTGGTGGACGGAGTCATCGGCCGACTGAGGGGGTTTCGTCAGCGCGCGATGTCGACGAGATGTTCGGAGGCATGACCTTGTGAGTACTGGGAAAGGTTACGACACAGATTTGTCGTTCGAGCATGCGCGACGTTGCACATGGAAGAAGCGTGGATTGAGAAGTACGACTTCATGGTTGGTTACTCCTAGCTAGAGAGCAAAGTCTTTGAGTAGTCTGCTTCCAATGTCGATGTCTCCTTGATGTCGTTCAGGTGTGTTGTCTCATCCCGTTCCCATACCAGGTTCGGGCCCATGATGCAGCGGGCCCATAGCCATGGCAATACATCTCAATCAGGCTCACGGTGATTATGACTCTGTACTTCGACCGTGGAGAGGATCGATGGGCATGTCCCGTCAGATGAATTTGGGTGGCCTTGCACTGGGAATGGCGCAAAACATGGAAATCGAGCTGACGCCTTCAGAGCTTCGCATTCTGCTGCACCCAGCTAAGAGCACAACATATGAGCCGTCTAGGTCGGTCATCAATGTCTCCACGATGTAGACCGAGTGACAGGTACGCGTTCGCCGTCTTATTAGAGTTACACAGATAAGTTTCGAAAATCCCGGTCTGGCTCCATCGAGTATGGACGGAAAGTCGTCTTCTGCAAGAAAACACGAACATTTTGTTTTTTTAAAAAAAAAGAAACCCTCGATTTTGCTCCATTGAGAATGGACGGAAAGTCGTCTTTTGCAAGAAAACACAAACGATATCTTTTTTCTCAAGAACCTCGTTTTCACTCCATTGAGGATGGACGGAAACTCGTCATTTTCAAGAAAAAGATTCGCTCGGATGTAGGACATAGGACGTATCTGGATCTGTTATTTGCGGTAATGTTCCTACAGACGCCACAAGTTGTAGTACTTGATCGCGCTAGCCTCGCTAGCTGCGTCGCGAAGTGAAGTGAAGCGCTGCTCCCTTCTTGCTCTACAAAGCTCCTCTGTCGTTCTTCTGCCAGTCTACTAGCTACATCCTTATCTATCCCGAAGATTTCTACTAATTACTTCTCCCCTAATTCGACTTAGAGGTTCTCTAGCCTTGGACGAGCGGTAGCAGCTATCGTAAGAGCAACGATTCCTAGTAATAGCGTCTATAGCAAGGCCAGACTTACATACCCGACGCGGAGCTACGTATAGGTAGTCAATATTAAAGAGTACGGGTTCATCTGAATTCACTGGATTAGATAAAGTTGTTTGGGCAAGCAGTACATCTCTACGACTACGTAAACCACAATCGTACTTTGCGGGCTAGTAAGGCTTTTATCTCTCGTAAGTATTTACACCTTCGTTATAGCGTGCCCATTTGAAATACAGCCGAAGTGCTGCCTTAGGCATATATTCACCTACACCTCTATATAGTTCCTTCTTCTTCCTTCTTCTTTAGCTAACGAACAATATATAAACAATTAACAACGTTCCTTAGAATTAACTAGTTATAAGCCCGGACGCGCATCTAAGACGCATCCAATATAATAACTAACACTAAGCTATCCGAGATAAGTATCGAGCAGCGTACGAAGTTGCGCATCGCTCTTATCTTATCGTCTCTTTCCCTTATTAAACCCCTTATACTAAGACGTTACTAAAGATAACTAATAAGAAGGTGGAGTAGCTAAAAGGTTAGGAGAATTATAAGGTTTAGTCTATTAAAATTAAGGCTCTCCTTTAAGGTAAGGGTCTATAGACCTATCTTACCGGCGAACGTAAGGTACCGGCTAAAAAGAAGGACGAGAATAATAAAGACTTCCTCGACCGCACTAATAAGTATAATATAAACTGCTAAAAGGCTCGTAGAGTGCTAGTTTAATTAGTATTAAAGGATATTACACTAGATCTCGAGTATTTCGTATTAGTAAAAGAAGTATAGGATTATCTCGAGGCTAAATACAAGCCCTCTAGCATAGCATACTAGTTTAGCAAGTACTAAGAGTAGTAATAGCTCTCGTTCGATAGAAAGAACATTAATTACTTTATAGGCGTATATAAGAGCGTATATACTAATATAAAGGAAGCGAAGCTAGAAGTCGATAAAGCTATTTAGCTATACTAGTTTGTTATATTAGTTTCACCCTACTATAACGCTTTTACTACTAACCTACGCGAGAAGATACGTAGTGCTAAATTAAAGGAAGAGCTACCCTTACTCGATACTATTATCGCTAGCCTACTCGATAAACAACGAGTATAGAGCTCTATCGACTACTAACTCGCTAATATAACTATTAAGAAGAAGTAGCTACTAAAGGGTAATAACACCGGCTCTCGGTACGATTACTACGGAGTTCTAAACTATACTATCGACACCTATAACTACCTCTATCTAGATCGACGTCCTCTAAACTAGACACTACGATTCGGCTATAATAAGAGCGACTATTAACTAAAAGAGTATAAGAAGAAGCTACTACTCTAGGCTCCGCACAATAATAAGAAAGAGACGAGCATACTAGAAACTAGCGTATATACTACCGCCGGCATTAGTATAGTAGAGTTTAACTTCTAAAGCACTAGTTACTAGTTAAGCCTTTACACGAATAAAGCACTAGTTACTAGTTAAGCCTTTACACGAATAAAGCACTAGTCTACTAGTCTACTAGTTAAGCCTTTATACGAATAAAGCACTAGTCTACTAGTCTACTAGTTAAGCCTTTATACGAATAAAGCACTAATTACTAGTTAAGCCTTTACACGAATAAAGCAACAGTCACTAGTTAAAAGCAAACAACATACATAAAAGGATATTACGAAGGATTGAAGAGTTTTTAAGAACAAAAGTTACGTGCAGAAACTGAAGGAGTTCTCTAGCCTCTCATTGGTCCAACTTCTAAGGGCAGTTTTGGAGTTTCCAGCTTCCGTACGAGTCGTTTCCGCAAGTCTCAGAACTGCGACAACTGCGCTTAGAAATGCGCAGCGAGAAGGAAGTGCGAAGGAAGGGGGTGATTTGAAATACAGCCGAAGTGCTGCCTCAGGCATACATTCACCTGCACCTCTATATAGTTCCTTCTTCTTCCTTCTTCTTTAGCTAACGAACAATGCATGAACAATTGACAACGTTCCTCAGAATCAACTTGCCCTCGTGGCGTTGCACCTCCTCGCAGAACTCCGCCCCTGAAATCATTTGGAAGAGCTAGCAGCGAGCTTTGCGTACCATACTCTCCCTATATATCGCAGCGCTGCTCGTTAAGCGCTTATTGATGTTTCGATGCTCAAACCGAAGTGGGGGACGTGTCCATCGATCGACCGTCCAATTTGTGCTCCACGCCCTCGACAATCAAAATCATGCGCATTTTGGCATGCCGGTGTGGTAGCACTTCTTCCGGGTGTCCGTCTAGAAAATCGTTCGGCCATCTTCATTATAGAGCAAAGGGTTGGAGGCCACGTCCAACTTCCAGAAAGCGGCCATCGTCAGAATTGCCAGTACAATGCTCTCGCCCCGCAAATGCATAGTTGTGGCCATCGTGTGAGCTTTCTATCCCATCTTCTGCATCCGATCTCTCGCCAATCCAATGAACTCCGTTGGGTAGGAAATCGTGGGGCCATCCGCGGGAGACCACTCCACAGTGAAGTCTAGCTTCCTTGCGACCCCCACGAGTGCTACATTCAACGACCGGAGGTGCTTAGAATTGACCCGATCGATCTTCTCCATCCACTCACTGACTTGATCGTTAATTCTCCCGGGGACTCGGTTGAATTCCACGCGTTGTACTTTGAACTTCATAGTCCCAAAGTACATGGGTCTGATCTCTGCGGAGATCGTGCGGGAAACCTGAAGTATTGGCGGTAACTTCGATTTGGCCATTCGGGTGATTGAAACGATCCCATTCGGGCAAGCATCTTCAAGTGTCGCTTTGTAAATGCGGTCGCGAAGCTCGGGAGGGAGGTCCATCAGCCGGAACGACTTCGAGGCTGTTTCCAGGGCCCTGATGAGGGCACGTATGCTCAGTTGACCGAGACGTGGTATACGATCGAGAATGTCCGGGCTCGTACGGCTAATTATCAGCGTCCTGGCTTCTCCTTGCTTCGACACGTACTTCGACACCGCGTTCCAGTGGAGCTTCATCAGTCCGTCGAAGGAGAGATTGGTCGGAACGAGGCCTTTTGCGCGCAGCAAGACCCATGTGTTCTCGACCCATTCGTTGAAGTCAGATCCTTCGTAGAGCAGACCGCTGGCTGTAAGGTCTCCTGGCCGGTGACCTACACGAAGGTCCAAGACTTCCATTGGAGGATTTGCGGACTGCTTGTGACTTTCCGTATGGTCGACGAGAGCTTCGTGGGACTGCTTGCTTGCTCGTTTCTGGCGTTCTGGAGTTTGTGAACAATGTTGTAGAAGATGGAAATGGACTTGAGGTTGAAGGGAAGATGAAGGTGGAAGGCAGCAGCTATGGCTGCGTGAATACGGAGTATTGGCAAAGCATGTGCTTGCTTTTGCTACAGACATGTGACATTTAACATGTGAGACAGAAGTTATTGTTGATCGTCGCATGTGAAGGCTATAAAGTTGTACGTGGAGTTCAGCCCAGCCCTGATTGCGCTCGACTAACCGGCTTCTCGTGTCATGTTGTGCCGATATCTTCTCTAACAGCATGGCCTCAGCCATCGATCGCCGCCGTGACGACTTGCAGTGTTCAAGCAAAAGGCAAGCCACTACAAGCCGTGACGATCTTCTCACCTCCAACACCCTCCTCCGTAGCATGCTTCATGATCATCTGACGAAGTCTCGGATCTGGCTTCCACTGAGCCGTCCCATCCACGCTGAAGGCAGTACTGACATCGAGCTCAGACTTGCCAATGATGCGCAAGATGTAGACACGAGGAGCCACGTACAGAGCAGCGCCTTCGCGGCAGAAGCCAAAGGTGACATGGCTCAAGTACTTGTGATTCTTCGTACCCACGACGTCGAGCCAGTAGAACATCTGACCCTGCATGTACTTTGGGTCGTAGCGCATGCGGCGTGGGGTTGACATGTTGAAGTTATCGGAGCCGTAGTCGCCTGGAGGAGAAGCGGACGGTAGAAGCACGTCGACGGCCTTGAAGTGGCAGCAGCTGTAGTACGAAGCGAAACTCTCGCTGCGCAGAGCGCTCGATGTCTGCATGATCGGCGGGATGGAGGAGCGCTCTGCCTGCGGGAGAATGGTCTGCGTTGGGAGGTCGGTGAAGTGCTCCTGGTAGACCAGATCACGAAGTTCACGCGGAAGATCCATGAAACGGAATGGCTGGGCCAGTTCCTTGAGTTTCTTGAAGAACTGGGGGTATGTTGGGTATTCGCCGGAGTCGTCGTAGTTAAGTGGTAGACGAGCGAGAATGCGTGGGCTCACTCTGGAGCGCACCAAGCCGATGACGACGTCTGCGTAGATGTCGAAGTCAAAACGGGAGGGCGAGATGTCGAGTTGGTCGGAGGTGTACTTTGCGAAGCCTTTGGCGCAGAGGAGAGCATCGATGGAGGCCATGGCGGTGTCGAAGTTGCCCTCCCAGAGCAGTTCGAGGTCGTCGATGTGCAAAGATGTGAAGTTCAGCGCCACGACGGCTGCTGCGCTCGATGAGTCGGTCATAGCTGCGCGAAGTAGTACACGAAGCAGACGAAAGACTGTGGCTGGGCGATGCTGAGAACAAGCCTGGTGGCGGTATGGGACTTCGCGGAGAGTCTGTGGTCAGAAAGTGAGAGACGAAGTTCTGAGAAGTTTCGAAAGCACAGCGCGAACAAGTTTGCCGTGGTCCTCGCGCGCGTCTTGCCAAGCACTTTCACGTGAAAGACTTGGCAACGTCGGCGGACGTCTTGCCCATCACCAGACTTTCGCTTGTCTTAGATAGCAAGGACGTGTTCGAAACTTCTGCGCGAAACTTACGAATTATTCTATTGGAAGTGGACAGTAATTGCTCATTTCAGAGAATGTTCATCTCGCGGTTGTTCCCACTGGACGACTTGGTGAGGGCGGCTGTGAGTGCTAGCTTCCATGCTCGAAGTATTGTTTTTCATTCGGGTGTTCAGAAGTGTCGCCAAAAAACATCTCGAAATACGTGGTTTTGCTTCCATTCAGAATGGACTGAAACTGCTCTTTCCGCAATTTAGTTCTTGAGATGAGGAATGCTCGAATTGGAGAATGAACTTTACGACAACACGGCGACACAATGAGGTTGAATATTGAACTTCAAATCTATACGACTCATGCGCATTTCGGCCTTTGGCCACCGCTGTACCCTGACCTTTGGCGGCCAATGCTAGCCTTTGGCTTCTCTCTTCCAACAACCTTTTGTATCCCTCATGGCGAAGAGCTTTGCTCAGAACCTCCCTGTGCTGTCCCTTCTCTTCGAACCCGGGAACCCCCTCTTTGCTAATCCGAATCATTTCCCCGCCCATACTTGAGCTGTCCGTCCTCGAGCAGTTTAGCCACGTCAAGAACCGCCATAACAAGTACTTCACCCTGCAGTGAGGTCACGCTTCGGTACTGTTCGACTCGAACTACGACTCCATGCAGAGCTTGCAATGACTGGGCGGCCAGTTGAAGCTTATCCTCATTCGCGATCCTGAGTCCCGTCTTCGTGCAGAACTCGAACTCAATGCTGCCGACAGGATGGTCACCGACATCAACGTCTGGATCGCAAGTTCCAACAGAGAGCTCAAACGAGCGAAGATGCTGCAATGCTCCCGTAGGCAGACCGCCGGTCCAGCTTTGGAGCCTGCTCCGTAGTTCTGGTATGCTGCTGTCGGGCGTTGCGTCGAGGCAGGACTCATAGAAGATAGCCTCTTGGTAGAACAAAGGTAGACTCTCTTTGCGAATGGTGCGGCAGACCGCGAGAATCGGCGGCAACTCCGACGAATACTTGTTCCCTCCGAACCGGCGACCAAGTAAACAAAGTAGCGGCAGGCGGCCGAAAATTTTGGCCCTGAGCTCAGAGGGAAGGTCCATCAGCCGGAAGGGCTGCGAAAGTCTCCGCAAAAGCCTCCACAGCGCTCCGAGTCTCGGGTCGAATTTCTCGTGTTGGAAATTGATCGAACATTCACTTCACTTCGATTACGCAAGCGATTACGTAGGCGCTGACGCAAGCCAACGCCTTATGGAACCTTCCGGATGCGGAAGCTACGCATATATATAGCCCTCGTTTACACCGGTAGATAGACAAGCAATTAACACTCGTTTTTCTAACAGTTATGAGCCCGGAAGCAGCGCAATACCGAAGCTGTACATCTCAGAACACCCCCGAATATTCGAGAACCCTCTGATCCCCGGATTTCGAAAGCCTACTAGTCCGAAAGCGGACTTCGCAACCCCGGATTCGAATTCGAGCCCAAACCCAAACGGGCAGTTTTCCGCAAACCTAAATTCGAACGTCACCTCCCGACCAAACCTCCGGACATTCGACCCAAATTCGATAACATCGATTCGACGTACAACTACGTAACGCTACGACGCCGCACAACGACGGAAATTTTCGGTCTGAGAGAACAAGACCGCGCGAATCCAACCGTGTCAAAATCGTAACGATCCGATTGATACTCGCGAAGATATTCGACGCCGAACATGACGGACCTTACCGACGATAAGGTCTCTTCCCGAATCCCCGAGCTGTCTAAGGACAATTGGCTCGAATGGAGCGATCTTCTTAAAGACGTTCTCGAGTCTAAAGGACTACTCGGCGTCGTACAGGACGGCATCCCGTCTAGAGCTACGGAGAGCGAAAAAGCGGAGTTAAAGAAAAACGACGCTAAAGTACGAGCTCTTATAAAGACGGCAGTAGGATCTA
>JALRMM010000322.1:0-42175 GCA_026122155.1 Zymoseptoria crescenta | reverse complement strand
TCCGCTATTAGGTTCTATAGACCGCGGGCTCTTGGAGAAGAATTAGAATTGTAAGAAGTATAAAGATATCGTAGTGTATAGAACGCTAGCTAGTAATCCCACTAGTAATGAAACTAATTCTTGCTATTGTTAAGTTGCACATGCGTGCCTTATAATATACGACTGTGCGTTACGTAAGCGGCATTCGCTACGCTCGGCGTCGTATTATCCACGTATCGTTAACGACCTCACCTAAGGTCCAGAGCCAGGCTATGCCTTAGCCTTCCTTAACAACGCCCTTTTTATAAATAAAGACGAGTAGTAAGACAAGTAGTAAGACGAGTAGTAAGACGAGTAGTAGTAAGATAAGCATTAGCAAGACGAGGATACCCTACTTAATAGCTATAATCCTAGGCTCCGTAGTAGTATATTAACCGCTAGCTACTACCTAATCCCCGTAATCGACGACCGGATTATATACCCCGACCTTATCGCCTACCTTACCGCCTTATATAATTACGGTCTATAGTATAGCTACGAGATTCGAAAGGACGGTAGTAGAGTATATAACGGACAAGGGCTTCTCCGGAGGTGCTATATTAAGTATGCGAAGGCTAAAGGTAGTAAGCTAGCTACCGACCCTACTCGTAAGCGCGAATCGAAGAAGACTAGATGCCCTTTTACCCTTAACCTCTCTACTATCGATCCGGAGAACCTATAAGCCTAGAAAGCGACGTATAGAAAGTCTAATAGAGCGCATAATTATCCTAGAGTCGACGCTATCGGTCTTATAACATACCGGCGGCGAGCTCGCGAGCGCGACGCGATTAAAATCTTCCTTAAGGCTATATATAGATCCGGATTATCCCTATAGGTCGCTCGTTTAATAGCGATTGCTTAGTTCTATAAGCCTAGCTAGCCGAGGCTAGTACTTAAAGATATATATAATAAATTTGCACGAATCCGACTACTTAAACTAGAGTTAATAACGCTAGTCGATACTATAATAAAGCTACTCGGAGAGGAGGGCTTTCCGGCTCTCTAGGACTTTAATAAGAGGACTAGGCGTTTAAAGCGAGTCTTCTTCGCACATCTAGAGCTTGTTAATATCTACCGAGAGAATAGCGACATCCTAATCGCGGACTACACGTATAGTACTAATAAATACGGCCTACTACTACTCTACTTCTACTAGGTTACACGTGTCGGCGTTATAGTGCCTCTCGTATACTATCTTATAGCCGGTAAGAAGAAGAAAGACTACGTATAGGCGTTTATAGCCCTTATAGACTTCTTTTTTAATAAAGAACTAGACCTACTATCGGTGCTTATTTACGACCGCGACCGTACGATAATTAAGGCAATCGACAAGAGTATAGACTTAATGCGGTACTATTACATCCTCTATATATAGTATATAAATACCGATGTCGAGGCTATAGCTAGTAACAAGCTAGGCCGTATCTAGCCTAAGGGCTATAGCACTAAGTTCCTACTTAGCGATAAAGCGTAGGAGTTTATAGGCTTCTACCGCAAGATTATTAATACCTCGACCGAAGCGGAATACGAGTCTACTCTATAAGCTCTAGTCGAGCGCTCCGAACGGCTAGCTCCAAGTAACGATAAAGATAAGGATAATAAGAACGAGGACGATAACGGCGACGTTATAGTACCGAATATTAGGAGTAGCCCGAATCGTACTACTATAACCGCACTACTAGCCGACACTATTAAGGTATAGAAGGACCTCGTTAGGTACCTTAAGAAGCAGTAGCTCGACAAGTATAAAGAGCTCTACGTTAAGGTATAGACGAATAGGATCCTCGTATATAGCCTTGCATTATTATTACTAGGTAAGGGTAGATATGCTAGCCTTAAAGGCTAGCTCGGATCGTCGAAGAGCGATATCCTTACGTTGTTCCGTAAGATAACTCTATACTTCGAGTCGGCAATCTCGCGATATAAGGTAGTTAAGTCGCGCGCTATTAATACGATATAGACTACCTTCCGTAACATATCCTACTTTAACTATATTATGCGGTATATCTCTATAAAGGGGTTAAGGCTAGCGCTTACTAAGCGGCGGAAGATAGAGGCTAAGTTAAAGAAAGCGGCGAAGGATAAGGAATACGTGTTTACTATATACACTAGTTATACTAGGGCTACCCTAGGCGTACTATATTCGTATAAATAGCATAAAGGGATTAAGGGCGGCGACGTTAAGATACTCGAGCCTAACGACTTCGACTAGTACTACCTTATACTAGAAGGCACTATTACCCGGAAGCGTCGCGACCGTAGGATTAAGAGGGCTCGGTTACCTAGTATATTCGACGACGATAACGACAACCTACGGTATAACTTACTACCGCCGCCTAACGACGCTAAGCTCCCTTTATCGGATAATAAACTATTCTTATTAAGCGACGACGACGACGACAATATACGCCGCCGGAGATAGGCCTTATACGAGCGTCGCTAGCGAAAGGCCGTACTTAAGGTACGCACCTATAAGCGTATGTTTCTACCTCTTCCGCGCTAACGTAAATAGTAGGTAGCTATAGTACGAAGCTACGCTACTAATACTAGAGCGAGCGGTACGCGACGCGAGCCTCGATAGGTAGAGTATATTAAAGTAGCGACTATCGCACGTACGCGGCAAGAGTAATAGGAGTAGTAAGAGTAGTAAGGATAGCGCGCCGAGGGCGATAATAATATCGGCGGTAATAATATTAGCGGTAATAATACGAATAATAGTAACGTAGATAATATAACACTCCGCTACCGTAACGGCTAGCTAGCGATACTAGTATAGACGCTCGCTTATAGTCGGTAAGGTTAGTAGAGTTAGCCCTTACGGAGTTAGCAATTATAGAGTTAGCTATTATAAAGCAATACTAATAGTAGGTATAGCTATAAAGCGAGTAGGGGCAAGTACTATAGTAGTAAGGCATACTCGTACCGTAAATAGAACAAACCGTATACTATCTAATGCTACGGCCCTAGCAACGTCTACTAGAATACTACCGAGGCGGCGGCGACGTATATAGTAATATTATCTATAATATTATCTATAGCACTAGCGCTAGTACTAGCGCGACCGGATAATGCGTATATAGATTATATAGAGCGTATACTAGAGACGGTCGCTAGCTATATAGTTACTAACATTAGGCCTACTACGTAGTACGAGGTCCCTAACTCTTACCGATATATCGAGGAAGACAAGTATACCCTTAAAGTTATATATATAGACCGGCCTAATAATATAATACGTCTAAGGCGTTTATAGCGATAAATGTTTAAGGAGTTCTTAGCCCTCTTATTAGCTAATCGTTTAATACCGGATTTAGCGTTTCTAGTATCCGTACGAGTTATTTATATAGGTAAGAGATATACCTAGGTAGTCTATTATCTACGCTATTACGTACGGTAGGTAGCTAGGGAGGTAGGTAGCCTTATTCGATTTAATAGGTGTCGGCCTCCTTTTAATAGGCGTTAGCCTCCTTTTAATAGGCGTCGGCCTCCTTTTAATAGGCCTCGAGCTAGCGTCGCTTAGGGAGGCGGTAGTAGGTAGACTCGAGGGGGAGGCGAAGGCAAAGGGGGGGGAGGGGGGGGGCTCGCTAGTAGGCTAACTAGTTAGTTATTAATCGACAAAACGAGTAACTAATGTCCGCTATGCCGTAATATATATACTATATATCGTCGTTATCGCTAACGCCTATTAAATAAGGCTAACGCTGTTAAAAACGATACTAGCGCTTATTAATTAAAGTCGACGCTCATTAATATGGACGATGCCTAAGGCATCGCACGGTGTTTAGAATTTAACCGCACGGTGTCTAGAATTTAACCGCACGGTGTTTAGCACTTCCCCTTTTTTTTGCCAACTTCCTCGTGGCACAACTTTCTCCTCGCACACGTTTAATGCGATCTCAACCGAACCCTCGCTTCCATCCGCATCACAACTTCGCAGCATCGTGTTCCCAAACGTCTTATCGTGTCCGCCACCATACTTGGGACCACGACTCATCATTACCAAGCAGCACGAGGTCGCATCTCGAAGGCGCCCCCGGTTACTGGCATACCACAAGCAGCCAAAACGCAAGTGCCGTCTCATTTAATAGATCTACGGAGTACCCTGCTTGTCCGAGGCGCAGTGCCTGCATCTCGCTAATAGACTTTTCGACTTCTATTCAGAGGCACTTACCCCTAACAGGCCATTGCCTGTCCTCCCACGTTTCTGGAAGCCATCGAGCATGGTAGGGCTGGGAGATCCTTGCAGGGTCTCGATCGGGCGGGCGAGTTCTCCGACTGCACCGTGCATTATTGTGCACCCCTCTGACAAGGAGCGATCCAGGTATCTGTCCTCGGTAATCTCGACAAAGTTTGTCTGTTGCGCACTGTGAGAGTTGATGCATGCCATGCACTTTTTCCCGCCGTTTCCAGCCCAAGCTTCGAAACACCGACTGTTCTCGTACGCGCAAGATGCTCTGCTCTCTTTTCCTCGCCACGCTGGCGACGGAAGTATCTGCCATCATCGGAAGGAGAGCTCCAGATCGCTCTCAGGAACTCCCGCCCGGTGTCGTTCCCGGAGTCTTTCCGCAGCTCATCGATCACAGCGATCCGAGTCTCGGCACATTTAATCAGTCCTTCTGGTATAACCATGACTTCTGGAAAGGACCGGGCTCGCCCGTTGTCCTCTTCACGCCGAGTCACGCTAATGCGACATCGTACATCGGTTTTCTCCAACACGAGTATACATTCTCACGCATAGCCCAAGAGCTAGGCGGTGCATCGATCGTTCTTGAGCATAGGTACTGGTACGTTTCAGATGACACAAACCCAGCAACATAGCCCGAGGATGTCGCTCGACGATCTGAGACCTCTTGTCTCGACGCGTGCGACATTGTACAAGCATCGCTGATCCAGCTGTCCTTTGGTGTTGCAGGGAGGACTCCAGCCCATTCAACGAATTGACGACCGAGAATCTGAAGTATCTGACAGCCGAGAACGCGATTCAAGACCTCATTCATTTCGCACAAAATGTCAAACTGCCTTTTGCACCGGAGGGCACGACCGCCAAAGACTGCCCGTGGGTGCTTTTCGGCGGATCGTACGCCGGTGGCATTACCGCATGGACGGCAAGACTGTATCCTGACACTTTCTGGGCATATTGGGCATCTAGCCCACTTATGCAGGCCATCGAGAACTACTGGGAGTACTTTGTCAAGATTGAAGAGGCTATGGCAAAGAACTGCAGTAACGACGTCTACCGCGTTATCGACTACATGGATGACGTCCTACTTCATGGATCCGAACAGAACATTACAAATCTCAAGGCACAATTCGGTCTCGAGGAGTTGGAACACAGCGAAGACTTTATGAGTGTCCTCGGGTTGGCGCCCGGGATGTGGCAACTCGGGGATGTCACGGATAACCACCTGTTCCTGACCTGGTGCGACTACATTGAAAACGTCAACGTGACCGAGGCTTCTCCGGACGGCGTCGGCGTCGAAGCCGCGCTGAAAGGGTACGCCAGATGGTGGAACGAGACCGGTCTTTCCTTCTTCCGCGGCTTTCTCAACTGCGGCTCCGCCAGCAATGTCGATTGCTTCGACACTTACAATGCTTCCGCAAGCCTATACACGGACCTCTCTCGGAGAGACCTTACCAACCGGCCATACACTTGGCTCCTCTGCAGCCAGCCCTTCGGGCTCTGGCAAACGGGTGCCCCGGCGGGCCATCCATCCCTCGTCTCGCGCCTTCTGACCGTCGAGTACTTGCAACGACAGTGCGGACTCTACTTCCCTCCCGGTCCCAACGGCGAATCGTACGATAAAGGCCGCACGGTCGACGACGTCAACGCCTACACCGGTGGCTGGACCACGCCCAATACCAGTCGTCTCCTCTTCGTGGCTGGCGAGTCGGATCCGTGGGCCTCGTTGGGTTTGACGTCGGAGTTCAGACCGGGGGGACCGTTGCAGAGCACGGAGCAAGTGCCCGTGTTTATTAATCCCAAGGGCCACCATTGTGGTGACATGTACTGGTCCAAGGCAAGTAAGAATCAGGGGTTGAACGAGGTTGTTGATAAAGCTGTGGCGCAGATTGTGAAGTGGGTTGGGGAGTGGCCGGGTAAGCGGGAGTAGCGTTTGGAAAGAAGCGATGTGATTTGGGTGGCGAGGTCACAGACGGTATTGTCAAGGTAATTTGGATTTTGCATCGATGCTGGCCCACTGAGCGTATCCGCGCTCGCTTCCCACGCCGTCGCATCTACACCAACACGATGCTACCGGTGTGGAGAGATGCCTTCCGTCCCGAGAAAACAGCCAGCTTCTCCCCGGCCGGCTCTGATCTCCCAAGTTAACTCGTCTGCGCCGCTTTGAAGACCTGCGGACAAGTCATCTCTTCCGTCATGGATCCGTAACGCTTGGATCCTCCTTACCGCTGCTAGACCGTCCACGCGACTTCTTCGCCGCTCAACACAGCGATCGACAGACTTCCTATGGGATAGCAAGGTGCTGAATCGCACCCATGTCGGTGCACAGCAGATGTGGCCTCTGTTGAGAGGTTCCATACAACGGATATAAGCTACAATGTCACAGTTCAGGAACTCGGGTTCCTGAACTGTCTCTTTTTCTCGAATCTTGACAGCTTCTTGTCTCGACGACCAGAGACCAGAGACCAGGCAATGTTGCGGAAACCAAGGACGAATTGTTCAAGATGGTCGAACGAAATGAACCGTCAGGACAGGCAGCTAATCTCAACTATGCCATTGATGAGCAAATGAGGGGAACATGATTTGTGGCGACCCTCGTGCATTCATCCCTCCCGCTCGGTTCCCTTCATCCATCCGGCTGTCGTCCTTCAGTCAGAATGCCTTCTCGGGCATTTCGAAGCGAGCGACGATTCGACGATTGTTACGGTCCGCAGCGCGCTCTTCGGCGAGGTCGATCGATCGGCTGGCCAACGGAGCCTCGCAGACTCTCGGGTCGTAAAACCGCCGTGAGCTCTGTGGACGAAATCTCCCGTTTGTGGCAATCGTGCTCAGTGGCTGCTGGTGCCCTACCATACATATACGGGACCATCCCACGATCGAGCACATACGACCACAGGTACATCGAAGACCCAGCATCCCGTCCGATCTGCTACGAACAATCATGTAACCGCCACATCAGTACTCAAGGTTGGTGACAATTGGGGATTCCGTTGGTGTTGTATGTTTTTGTTTTCGGTCTTTTTCGGTCCGTGATGGGCGAGTTTTCTGATTCTTTTGGCCCGTTGGTCTCGGGGTCACTCCGGTGAGAACGGGCGCGCCTTTTCTTGTGAGACGTGAGACTCGTGACTATACTTGTACACATGGTACAACCGTCTATCTGTGCGGCTATTGTTCGATCTGGATCATCCCGCGGGATTAAAATAAAACGTTCCGGGGCATCCCATCCTGTCGTCGGCCTCCCCATGGAAGTCGGGAGGTCGATATGAGACCCCTGCGTTTTACGATTCCTGGTTTGACAGTTGCTTGTGCATTCAAGGCATGCGGCAGATGTCATTGCCGCATAGATACCGTATATGTCACCCGTGGACCGTCTCACTCATGTCCTTGCCGGGACTCCTGCCACGCACCAACGACCTCGGTCAATCTCCCCAACATTTCCCCCTTTCGCGCCTCACTACACCAACTCCCGCGAATACCATTCTCGCAAATCAGCGTCCACTCGGCCACGCTCAAGTGAAACGCATCCTGCACCGCGCAGTAATTGTCGAGAATGTAGTTGTCACCGAAATACGCCGGATCGTCGCTGTTGATCGAGAACCGCACGCCGGCGTCGAGAAAAGTGCGGATCGGAAGGTCGGAGACCTGCTTCACGCAGCGGAGGAGGACGTTGCTCATCGGGCAGATGGTCAGCATGGTTCCTTCGCGAGCGACTCGTGCGAGCAGCGCCGGGTCGTCGGCGAGTCGGATGCCGTGATCTATGCGTTGGACGCTAAGCTCGTCGAGAGATGTCTGGATGTAGGCTGAGGGTCCTTCTTCTCCGGCGTGAGCTGTGCGGCGCAGACCCCGCGATTTCGCTTGGAAGTACATGTCCGTGAACAATTCCGGTGGAAAGCCCTTTTCGCTGGAATCCAGACCAATGCCGATGATGTCTCCGCGCGCGAAACTTGCTTGCACCGCGTCCGCCTGGAATGTCGCAAGTGATGCCGCGGCGGGCAGATGTCGGAGGAAACAACAGATCAGTCCGCTGGAGATGCCGAGTTCGAGTTGAGCGCGCTTGCGTGCCTGTCCGAAACCTGCGAGCAGGATGTCGTAGGAGATGCCGCGCTCGAGGTGGGCTTGGGGATCGAAGAAGAGTTCTGCGTGCGTGACGCCGTCTGCGGCGGCGTGTTGGAAGTAGTCCCAGGCGAGGGCTTCGAAGTCACCGGAGGTGATCAGGACGTTCATGCCGATGTAGTAGTAGTGCAAGACTGGAAGTGAAGAGTCAGGTCTAGTATATGTGGAGGCAACATCTCAAAACCTACAATCGTCGAGGGAGGTGAAGTTGTTGTATCGCTCAAGCAGAGTCTCTATTGATGTGAAAGCCTTGTCGTCTTCTGGCAATTGAATTTTGTTCTTCGATGCGAGTCGAAACAGCAGCTCGGGCGTCAAGGCGCCTTCGAGGTGCATATGGTGCTCGCATTTTGGCAGAGCCTTGAGGAGATCGTGAAGGCTGTCCTGGCACATGTTGGGAAAGGAGTATTGGCGTTGATTTCGCTTCGGCAGGTAATGCGGCTGAGTTTTGCTGAAAGACGGGCAGTATATCTGCGATTGCTTCGGAAGCGGACGTCGCGATGTGACTTTTCTTCGGATGTTGTTTGATGAAATGTGCGGTACTTAGTCTAATGAAAAGTTCTGATACCTTGGGATTTGACGGCCACCTCCGACGAGTAAGAGCGATAGAGGATTGCACGGCATATTATCCACATATGCTTCTCAGTTTACTGTACTATGTGCGAGACCAAGTGGATGGCTCCACGAAGTCGACACGGCTGGCAACTAGCCATGCTCCACGAATATATGGGCGGCGTCGAAATGTGCGGCCAGTGTGCGTCCGCGAGATCGATGCAGTCATTTCGCGGAAGTTGTCGAACACGCTCAATGTTGCTACTGCGCGCTGAGCGACTCTCTATCGTCCATAGCACGATGTTGAATAGTCGGAAGGAGGTCGATATGTTCCACTTACACACTAGAAGTCGGTAGTGCATCTCGACCGTCTGGTAACAGACCTCGCCGACGAACTACGGCCCCGTTTACTTAGGCCAGTATGCGGTGGATTCTGCGTTAGCATCACGGATTCTCAGATGGATACTGGCCAATTAGTTGGTGATATTGGATTCTTAGCAGTATCCGACGTGAAAACACAGAATCCAGCTCTTGGCGGTAAACAGTCGTCGTTCCTCAATATGGCAGTCAGATGCGACAGTATCCGGCCGACCACCTGTTGTAGCCTGTAGGTGCTCTTAGCACTCGTCCGTGCACTTCTGAAGGCTTAGCTGGTGCCAGAATCAATCGACTCGCCGCTGATCGTCAAGTCATGATGGGACTCAAAAAAGGGATGAGACCGGGTGCTTTGGCGGTCGACGACAGGAGAATTTTACTTGGAGCGGAAAAGAAGGAAAAAAGCAAAACATACAACACTACGGATTCCCCAATTGTCACCAACTTGAGTACTAGTGTAGCGATTAGATGATTATCATGGCTGATCGGACGGGAAGCCGATTTTTCATCTATCTATGGTCGTATGTGCTCATCAATTGAATTCTATCAATATATTCCTTTAGGGGTGTCGACGGCGTCAACGGTATTATGTTAGCTGTAATAGCGTCAAAAGCTATCAACGCCGTTAACGCCGTCCTCGTATAGCTCGGACCGAGGACGGACCGAGTCTCCAGGCTTATAGAATCGGTAGAATTTGCTTGTTCCTTTAAAGCTCGAGTGTCAACCTCCGTTTGCATAGAAAATAGTCTCGATATAAAGAAAGCAATATACCGGAATATATATATCTACTACGCGCGCAATATCTATCGGATTGCGACAAAAGTAGGCTGTAAATTGTCCTTATATATAGGGCTATCTACTATATACATTTTATATATATATATATATATAGTAGATGCGACGCGGCAACCTTGCTATCGCCTTATCCTACCGCTTTATTTCTACCCAAACCCTAACCCTAAGCTATATTATGCCTACGTTATGCCCCCCTTGCTAGCGCATACCGTTAACGGTATTAGGGTCTAAACAGGTTAGCTTTAATAGCATTAGCGACGGCGTTAACGCCGTTAACGCTATCGTTACCGTTAAGGAGCTGCCCTATGCTAGTAGATACTTACGTGGATACTAACCGTTTAGTTAAACTATCGAATCAGAACGAGAATCCACCGAGTAGTAGATACTGCCATAGATACTGGATTCTTAGCCAAGTAAACGGGGCCGTATAAGCTTATTACCACCTACCGCGCAGGGAGTCTCGAGCAGAAGGGCACAGATCAGCAGCACAGCCGGCGGCACACTGACACCGAAGCTCAACCACGGCACGATGTCGTTGACTCCTATTTCGAGCTGCTTCGGAACATGTCCATCAAGGTGAGAATCACAAGAGATGCTTGCCCAAAAACAACACTTTGGACCCTGGACCAAAACTCTCGAGCGGAGATCGATCCGATCCGAAGCGAAGCGTCGATCTCCTTCAGCCGGAGCGCTCGCGGACTTTTTCTCCTTCGTTCCTGCAAGCCAAGCAAAAGTGGTCGCTGCAGGCTTCCTGTTTGATCGACACGTCGCTGTCGACTCTCGAGCGGCCTAGAGGCTAGAAGGTCGGATCGCGCTTCCAGCGTCCGGATGTTCCATCGCCAAGAAGGACCGGCTTTGTGCGACTCGTCTTGGCGGAGTCTGAGCTCACTCTCGCTGTCGACTTGCTTCTAGAAGAAAATTGTGAAGTCGATCGCTTGCTCATCACAGCTCCACGCATATTTTCCGGCTGTCTCGCCGTGGTGGTCGTCATTGCCGAGAAGGGTCTGATTTTGATCAACACAAGCGTCCGACTTCATGTCGTGCTGCTAAAACTCTGGATGCGAGAAATCCTCACCCTGTACAACTATCGACTTCCAGTAGTCTCGTGTCATTGCCTCAGCCACGAGAACCCGATCAGCTGGCTCGATATTCCGATAAGCGTAAAAATGTAACAAGGCGATGGCGTTTCGGCTCTTGCATCCGGTGAAAGTTCTGCTCGGACAGAACTTCAGCCTCGCAAGCGCTAGTACGATGTTGGTCCGGAGGTGGGACGTCCGTGAAGAAATGAATCTGACACATCTGGCACTACCTTGGCCTAGTTTGGAATACGCGAATCTCGGCTTCTCGTCGCGGCTTTGTTGATTCATCGGCCAGTCTGTGCGCTAGATGGGAAGCAATGGCCAACATCACCTCACCCGGCAGTCTTCTAACGAGAGATATATGCAGAGTCTCCGACGGCGCTCGTTCCACTGTTGTGTCGCCGAGTGAGTTCACTACATGTCTGTCTGCAGCGTGGTGGGGCTCCTCGAAGAAGAATGCTGTGCAGGTGGAAAAAAAGTGGCTCGGCTCCACCGGAGGAACGCCTCCACGGGGGAACGCCAAGTTTGCCAACCAAGTACCATTTATGGCTTCGATAATCGTGGCATCATTCATCATCGGACGAGGGCAGGTATGCAGGTTCAAAGCTAGGAAAGTTCCGAGATTGGTTCGGCGAAGAATTTGGATGATGTTGCTTGAACCAGGTGTGCAGCATGGTAGCGAGCGACTCGGAAGCAGCGTCGATACTTGTCACTCCCGAGCGGCGGTCTAGATCGTGAAAGACCCTTCCACGTTCTCGGATGAGGCACTAGCGCCTTCGATAGCGCAAAGCAACAAGGAGCGCGGAGATGCCGATTGTCTCGGTGGAGAACAAGATGCCTGGCCGTGTAGCGATCATCACCTGCCTCGGCGCCTCGCATTGATGAACTTCACGTTGAGATGTCAACAGAATTGATAATGACCCTGGTGCTGGCCAGCGCTGGAAGGTGCTTCTGGGTGTTGGAGGATATCAAGGTGAAGAATCGCTTCGCTGATCAGACGAAGCTTGTTGGCAGCCGCAGTCCAAGCCACCGATGCTTCTGCGCCGATGTGGTTCGGCATACATCCGGGATTGAGCAGGAAGCCGATGTGGTACTCTAGCACTTTTGGAAAGTGGATTTGTAGAGCTTGTACAGAGTGGTACAGGTGATGGTCCTGACAGACTGCCATACTGCATGGCAACGTCGCGTAGATGGAGATGGTCGTAGCGCTGTCGTTCCCATTGAGGTCGAAGTAACAGGAGCTATGCATGCGCTCGCCGCTCATACCTAGCAAGCCCTAGGTCCGGGGGGTGTTCAAGGTTGGCTTGCCGGGCAGAGCGAATCGTGCAGGAAATCATACCCGATAGTAGTGACCACGTTCACATGTCGTTGCCGGTCTGGTCTGGCGTGCATGCCGAGCCGAGCCCAAACACACTGCGCACTGGATGAGATGGAAGAGAACAGAACAGAACAGAACAGAAAAGAGAGATGTCCATCAATGATTTGGAAGAGAGCAGAGCGGCGTAGGGCATGTTGGATTCATTTCAGTCCGGCAATTTGGGACGCAGTGCAGTGGGCACTAGACTCGTCAAGTCCAACGAGGATGGCCGGCCGGCAAAAGCGAGAAATGCCCCACTTGATGACTTCTTCCCGTCGGATCTCGCACCTCGTCCCTTGCTGCCCGTCTGGCCGGGCCTGGGGTTCCCTTCCCTTCCCACACGTTCTTGGGCGACGATGAGATCGGCCGCACCATCGCACCCGACACACCACGCCGCCACACGCCGTCCGCGTGTGATCCGGTTCGCAAATCTTGCCTGGGGTCGCTGGGGTGCTCCCACGGTCGCCCGTAGCTTGTCGGTAAGGTTGTTTGGCTTTACCTTTATCCACCGCTCTGGTCAGTGGTCTCGCTCGCATTGCATCGCACCCCATCCCATCCCGTCCCATCCCACTACAACTCCGCCAGAGCCATCATCATTATTTGCCATCACTTCCCGGCGGTAGTGCGCTGCGTTACCCCTTCCTTCCCTCCCGACCTCGACGTCGCCTACTCGCCTCGCTCGCCCCAGGCAGGAAACAGCATTTCGTCCACGTCCGTGCGGCCACGCATGACGAGACTCGACCTCCACCTACCGTGCATCACACATGGCCAACCCTTCCGAATCCGCTCCGCATCTCAACTGATCCCGGCTTGACTCGCCTCTTCTCCCGGATCGCACTTCACTTCTTTCGTTCTTTCGTCTCACATCCTGGACGACCGCTGCTTGCATCCGCCGCGTCCCACTGAGACAGACCGTCTGTCCACACGTTCTTTATCAGTCCGGCCATTAGAGGATCATACGAGGCTCAGATCGCTTTCCGAAACGACGCATGCCCACAGGCCGAGTCCCGCATTCCCAGCCAGCGGCATCGCTTTGGTGGCAGCTACTGCAAACGTCACTGCCAGGACATCGGAGAACGAGGCCTGGTCATCCGCTCGTGTCAACGACTGCATTACCCGTGTCCACCAGCCCACCGGTCTGACGCGGCGGTTTGGGATTTCGGACCCGGAAACGCTGGCCCGCCGCATGTTTTGTGCAGGAATCAGTTCAGCCGTGTAGACTGAGGTGTCGATACTGATCGTGAGCCATGGAAGATCGCGGTCATTATCCGACGCACTCGGCTCCCGGCAGGATGTCTTCGGCGTACCCAGCTTCAGCATCTTCACACGATTCTGGACATGGAGGGCCTTACCCGGCCGATCATCACCACTCCGCCGGCAGTACGGCCTCGCCTGGGGCAATGCCGCATCTATCAAACGGGATGGCTCACTCCTATGGGTATCCGAACGGACCTACATCAATGCCACCCGGGATGGGTCCGGATCAGTACATGAGCCACGACTCGCCTTCCCACGGCTCAATGTCTGCACAACAAAAGCGAGCTTATCGTCAACGACGCAAGGACCCGAGCTGTGATGCCTGCAGAGAACGCAAGGTGAAGTGTGATGCCACAGATGCGAATAGCTGTTCAGAGTGCTCAAGTCGTGGCGTCAAGTGTCAATTTACCAAGGAAACCAATCGTCGCATGTCGTCCATCAAGCAAGTGCAAGATCTCGAAAAGCAGCTCTCCATGGCCAAGCAGCAGATCAATCAACTCCGCAGTATGATGCAGGATGGTGGTGCTCCGGACAGTGGAATGGCAGCGGCGAATGTTCCGCAGCTACGTCTGCCCGAAAGAGGTCCCAAACCGCGTCGAGAGGCGCCGCCTGCTATCGAGGGCTTTGACGATGTGAGGAGAAATATTCGCAACTACAGTAAAGGCATCTTCAAGCCACCTCCACCTTACCGGACTACTGGCCCACAGCCACTGATCGCTCCGAGCAACCTACCACTTCCACCGAAACACATCGCGGATCGATTGCTGGGACATTACCATTCCTGGATGCATGCGTCTGCGCCTCTTTTACACTTTCCAACATTCATGCAGGATGTGGAAGATGTCTATCGCGTTGGTAGCTTTGCACAATGCCCGGGAATTTGGGTCGCGCTCTTCCACGCGGTCCTCGCCTGTGGCACCCTGATGGAACCACAGCCAAACAAGACAGTCGCCGAGACAGACGGTGCAAGGTTCATTGAGACATGTCTGATGTCCATCAACACTTGGAGTGACGACCTCACGCTGGACCGTGTCCGGACAGCATTGCTGCTGAGTGTTTTCTTCATGGAAGTCAACATGCAGTCGCCCGGGTGGATCTGGCTTGGAGCAGCTGCGAGGATATCGCAAGATATCGGGCTACACACTGACAGTGGCGTGTATCCTCCCATGGAGACCGAGATGAGGAGGCGAGTCTGGTGGTGTGTGTACAACTGGGACCGGTTAGTCATTGTTTCTTTTGACTCGAAGCTACAGACAACGTTGCTGACTATATCAGACTCCTCGCGCTCGAAACCGGCCGCCCGCTCTTGATTGACGACGACGACTTTGAGGTTCATGAGCCTGTTCCTGTAGATGACGACTGCATACGACCGAATGGCATAGTAATGCCGCCTCAGGGCTCTGTCGTACCCAACGCCATGATCGCCGTGATTCCCGTGCAGCGGACTACGTTCCAACTCAAGAAGTCGTTGAAATCACAAACTATCGCCGCATCGACACTTGGCACGTACGATGAGCACTTCAAAACGATCATGGCCAGCTGGCCGGACCCATATCCGATCCACTCTCAAGCGCCTCTGGACCCGCGACTTCTCATACCGGCCTGCAGTCTGCAGTCGCAGCGTTTCTTCTTGTATCGTCACAACTTATCCTCGACTTGCCGGATGCATGACCGGAAGGATGCGCTCGAAAGATGTGTTTCTGTCGCCCGTGACACTGCGCACTACGTGCAGAGGACATTACAGCACCCATCCGGATCGCCTTCTCAAGGATACATGTCTCCAGCCCACATGTCACAGTGGGCGTCTCGAATTCGATCAGCGACACCAGCATTCTTTTGCACGCACTTGTGGAGATGCCAACTCATCTGCTGTCTCATGGGCGACTTTGCGTCCGCCCTGACATTGGTGCACGTTTCTGCGGCCATTGGCGACATGCGAAGAATCAACGTCAGCTGTGGCCGTTTCCTGGCGTTCTTCCTCGATAAGCTGATCGGAAGACTTCGAGCCGGAGCTGCTCAGCAGTCCTTGGAAACCGACGAGGAGATGTTGGCGTATGCGAGCGGAGACATGCAAGGATGCATCGACGAGGCGTGGGCATGGACCGGCAGCGACACGTCGATGAACACCTTCCCAGAGCAGTCCGCTGTCAACGGCCAGCCCACTACGAAACACATGCACGACCAGGAACAGCTTTCCGCCACAACTCTCACTCCGAACGAAGCGCAGGAATGGGGCGGGTGGGAGCAGATTCAACGCACACTGACCCAGCTGCTCCAGGAACAGCAGCATGGCCGGCCGTCGTCTCAGCCTCAGCAACAACAGCACCAGCCGCCCCCGCCGCCGCCGCAACATTATCCACAACACTACGAACACCCGTCGCAGCCGCCTCGCGGGCCTGATTACAGGCCCCAAAGTCAGCCGCCGCCGCATCATGTCACCAACGGCCATTACCACTCTCCCGCTCCCCCGTCCCGTGGACATGCTCCTCACCCACCTGCTTCGGCGAATGGATCAAATGGTGCTTCGGCTAGCAGTCGTATCAGCATCAAGGATATCATGTGAAGCGAGATGAGCATTCTTGAGTAAGACGAAATGAATTCGAGCGAGGTGGTATGTACATACAGGTGGCTGAAGTGTGTACGTTCACGCATGGACGACGGCGCTGGTAGAGATAAAAGGTGATGTGGGTTGTTTCAAGCGACCTGATGACTGCGCGCCAGGAGCGACGAGGCTGGCGAAGCCGGTTCTGTAATGCAATAGCACATATGTATATTTAAGTACTGTCTGGTACTACATCCTGCCGAGATGGAACGCGCAGTACATTCCTCACAATGAATTTCAAAGGTCTCCCTGTGAGAACGACGTCCCATCGAATTGGTCTCCCAAAAGCTCCGACGCATGTGCAACCCCACGCGAAAGGCTGCGCCGCTGCGAGACCGGGATTTTGATAGTGGCCTGTATGTCCATGTAGGCAAATTGGATTCCGGATTTCGAGTTTCGAGTCTTAAAACCTCAAGCGCTCGCAACTTCTACCTCTATTGCTCGCAGTTTGTTCCCTCCCAAACTAACGTACAAGAGAGACGGCTTCTTTTCTTTATATAGACTGTCTTTAGGGTCTATACCGTAGCCGGTAGCCGGTAGCCGTCGCCGTCGTCGTCGGCCGTCGGTATCGAAAAGCGATACTTCTTAGTACGATAGTAGTATTTTCTATACTAGATTAGAATCCCCTCTAGAAAGGCTCTAGTATACAATATACCCCGACTGTTCTAAGAGATATCGCTTTTCGATGCCGACGAATAGCGTCGACGGTAACGGCGACGGCGACGGCGATAGTAATATCCTAGGAAAGCTGCGCGTAAGCGGTGAATTACGCGCGCGCACACTTAGAACCTACCTAGATGCTGTATTAGTAACAATACAAGCAACTAGCGACAACAGCGGTAGTAGCAGTAGGAGCAAGGAAGTGGGCCACCATCTTTTGGGGAACAAGCTCGCGATCAAAAAGTCTTGTTTGACCTTGGCACAGCCATCTGGAGTTGTCTCCGCGGGCGGCCTGGCCAATGAATGAGCTCGAATAGACCTTCCCCCGCCGTGGTGACGAAAGCTTGTTGGTGAGTTGAGGTGGGAAGCTCCCTCCCTGTTCCTGATGCCGGATGAGGGCAGCTAGACTAGAACTAAGTACCTTGAGGGACATTTCTTGCTTTGGAGCTCTTTCTGTTTCTGTACATTCCACTCCCGGTTTCCTGTCTCACACCGCCGTCGTCGAACACCTCACTCTTGTTTACCTCTTCAGCTGAGAGATCCTTTTCTCTGAACCTCAAAACATCCTATACCACCGATCCAACCCTCTCTTCGTCCCGTCACAATGGTTCATCTAGGCCAGATCCCCACCGACAAGGACGTCGCCGACCGAGCTCCCACTGCCATCGACGAGTCGAACCTTGGAGCTCCCGGTCAGGATGAGTTCACCGGCAGTGTCTACGGCTCCAGGTTCGCGGCTGCGGACTTGCCCAAGCATGAGATGCCGGAAGACGAGATGCCTCGTGAGGTCGCCTATCGTATGATCAAGTATGCAAAAGGCCTGAAAAGAATGAAGATCACGAAGCTGTAGACTGATGTACAATGTGCTATGCAGAGACGACCTGACGCTCGATGGCACTCCGACTTTGAAGTGAGCTTTTCCCCCTTCGAAAACCGGATGCAGACAGCAGGCATTGACGACATCTACAGCCTCGCATCGTTCGTTACCACCTACATGGAAGATGAAGCCGAGAAACTCATGATCGACGCCTTCTCCAAGAACTTCATCGACTACGAAGAGTACCCCGTTTCCGCCGACATCCAGAATCGCTGCGTGTCTATGATCGCCCGCCTCTTCAACATCCCCTCCCACGACGAGAACTCCAACGCCATGGGAACGTCGACCGTCGGCTCCTCGGAAGCCATCATGCTCGCCACTCTGGCCATGAAGAAGCGATGGACGAACAAGCGCAAGGCGGAAGGCAAGGACTTCAGTCGACCCAATATTGTCATGAACTCGGCCGTGCAGGTCTGCTGGGAGAAGGCGGCGAGATACTTTGATGTGGAGGAGAAGTATGTCTACTGCACGCCTGATCGCTATGTGATCGATCCGGAAGAGGCGGTGAACTTGATTGATGAGAACACCATTGGCATCTGTTCGATTCTGGGCACGACCTATACGGGAGAGTACGAGGACACCAAGGCGATCAACGATCTGCTTGTGAAGAGGAACATCGACTGCCCGATCCATGTCGATGCTGCGTCTGGTGGTTTCGTTGCACCTTTTGTCAACCCCAACCTGGTGTGGGATTTCCGTCTGGAGAAGGTTGTGTCGATCAATGTGTCTGGACACAAGTACGGTCTTGTCTACCCAGGTGTCGGCTGGGTGGTCTGGCGTGATCCGGAGTTCCTGCCAAAGGGTGAGTCTGACTGTGGAGTGTCTGATCGTGCCATGGCCCTAACACTATCCCGCAGAACTCATCTTCAACGTCAACTACCTTGGCGCCGACCAGGCGTCCTTCACGCTGAACTTTTCTCGTGGCGCTAGTCAGGTCATTGGACAATACTACCAGCTCATCCGCCTCGGAAAGAAGGGCTACCGCAGCATCATGTTCAACCTTACCCGCACGGCCGACTACCTTGCCGCATCTGTTCAGCAGATGGGTTTCCTCCTCATGTCCAAGACCCGCGGTGAAGGTCTCCCACTCGTTGCCTTCCGTCTCGACCCTGCGCAGAACCACAAGTTTGACGAGTTTGCCGTTGCCCATCGCCTTCGTGAACGTGGCTGGGTCGTGCCGGCGTACACCATGGCTCCACACTCGGAGAAGCTCAAGATGATGCGTGTTGTGGTACGCGAGGACTTCTCCCGCAGTCGATGCGATGCTTTGGTGGCAGATTTGCAGATGGCGCTCAATGAGTTGAAGAAGATGGACGAGAAGGCGTTGGAGCAGGACAAGGAACACCGCAGGGCGCGGGCGCAGAGGGCCGTGCAGAAGATGCGGACCAACGGACACTTTTCGGATGAGGGCCACAGCTTGAAGGGCAAGCATGGAAAGACGCACGCTCCTTGTTAAGGAGGTGAGACATTTGACCTGAGCAGGAGACGACGGATTACGAACGAAAGTCTGAGGAGTCCCCTAGAAGAACAGAATTGATACATATACAGGAATGATGGATGGGTTACGAATGCAGTACGTGTATGCGGTTGAGGTCGTATAGCTGTGTGGCGGCGTAATCTCTCTCAAGGGCGTTGATGAGTGAGGCGTTGGCGTGTGATGATGTGGTCTGCGTGGCGATGTTGTTCTTTGTATCGCGGACAAGCAACAGATTGACACGTGCTCGGGCGACGCGTCGCCAAGCCCCACCCCTTTCAAGTCGGATTTGTGGATGCCTGCTGAGGCTGAGGTGGCTCTGTGGGGAACGGTGAATCGTCGGTGATCAGCAGGGTCCAAGTCCAAGAGCTCGGTGCTCTTTTGGTCCTGGTCTGAGCCTCTTGACGTGAGTCTGTTCGGTGAGAAGGATGCGCCACGAAGAATCACCACTACTTTCTGTTTCGACCTTTGCATCCTTCATCCAGATATCCACGCGGGACTTTGACATCTTCCTCACCACCTCCGAAACACATATCGCCCAGGATGCTCAAACAGCGAGTTAAGGGCTTACTGAGTCGCAACAAGAGTAAGAAGAACACCATCCCCGCTTCCTTCCTAACTTCCTGACTGACGAACCACCATCCAGGCGAGACCAGTCCCAGCAGCACCAACAATCACTTCGGCGAGAACTTCGCCGCCGACTCCCCGGAAGCCAATGTCACACGTGCGATCCGTCTCTTCTGCGAGTCCGGATCCAACAGCAATGGCGGCGAGGAAGTGCTCCACTTGCCCGTCATTGTCGAAGCGGCCGAATCCTCACCCTCCGCGGCCGCAAACGCCGCTTCTCAAATCCGCACGTTCCTCGGTAAAGAGTGGTTGAAGAAGCCGCACGTTCAGTACAACGCCATCATGCTCATCCGCATCCTGTGCGACAACCCGGGTCCGACGTTCACTCGCAACTTCGACAAGAGCTTCGTGAGCACGGTGAAGGAACTACTGCGCAACAGCAAGGATCCAAGCACGATACAGATTATGCGCGAGACCCTTGATGCGTTGGAGGTGAACAAGGCGGGCGATGAGAACTTGCAGGCATTGATGCAGATGTGGCGGAAAGAAAAGGGCAACAATGCGTCGTTGGCGGGGAACCGTGCGTCTCACTTTGGCGGTGGAATGCCGCCGATGGGAATGGTGGGAGGACAGGGACAGCAGAGAAGTGGACGACAATTGCCAGACGCGGTGGAGTTGGCCAGCAGAGTGGAGGAAGCAAAGAACACGGCTAAGATCCTGTTGCAATTGGTGTCCTCCACTCCGGAGGCTGAGCTCCTCAACAGCGAGTTGATCAAGGAGTTCAACCAGCGGTGTCAGAGTGCCCAGCGTAGCATGCAGGGTTACATCAACTGCGACAACCCGGCGCCGGACCACGACACGATGCAGACGTTGATCGAGACGAATGAGCAGCTGAGCTTGGCGACGAGCCGGTACCAGCGGGCGACGCTCAGTGCGAGGAGGACTTTGGGTGTGGCTTCTACGTCGCCGCCGCTGGAGTCGATCGGTCACAGTGCTTTTGCGCCTCCACCTGGACAGCAGAGTATGCCTCCGCCTGTCGTTTCTCAGCAACAACAGACTACATCCGCATTCGGTAGTGGAAACGGACAGCAGGGCTTGCAAGCACCTCTTATCCCTCAACAACCCCAACAGCAGCAACCCACATCCGCATTCGGCACCGGCGGAGGCATCTACCAAGGCTACCAAGCTCCACCCGGTCCTCCACCGAACCAACAACCCCAACACCAACAACAGCAAGCCGACAACCCCTTCTTCGACCCCAGCGAGCACCAAAACGCCTCCCAACGCCCGCACTCCCAATCCTTCAACATCGACTCCGGCGCCACTTTCGCTTCGCAACCGCACATCAACACGCACACCACCGGCGCGCTAGAGAACGCCTACGCTTCCCCTGGCGGGCTGAACGCGCATCCTCCGGCCGCCGCACAAGTCTCGCCGGTCAGTCCGCAGAGTCCGCAGAGTCCTCCCCGCCCGGCTTTGGGCGCGTATCGTCAGAGTGATATCTCGCAGAGTTATGTGGGTAGGCAGCAGAGTGCGGCGAATGGATTGTCGATGCATGGGGCTGGAGAGGGAGGGCAGGGGCAAGGTGGGAGTATGGCGGATCGGGGGAGGGGGTATTAGAGGCGGAGGGAGTCATCGAGAGGAAGTGTGATATATGCTATGTGGTGCCTCAGTCAGGCATGCAGTCTCGTGCATATCCGGAGTGACGATAGGATCGGGAGAACATGGGATCAAAGTGATGGATCGGGAAGCGACGTATCCATCGACCGATGGGAGTTCGATGGGGAACCGAGGAACGTTGGTTTGGAGCTTGCTGTGCTGAAGATACCACTTGCTTTTACTGCGCGTGTGTGTGCTGATTTCAAACCCGCGCTAGAATTGGATTACAAATTCGACTTTCTACTCTGTCGCGTTGCCGTTGTGTCGCTTCCGTTTTGGAATCTCTATTCTGCGAGGCTCGTCTTTGTCCAGCAGTGAGCACTGTTGATCAGTCTCACTGTTCGGTATCGTCGGATCGTCGGATCGTCGACCTCGCTTGTCCAAGTCGCCCAGGATATGTGCGCCGCTCTCGTCCAGAACTCTTGCATTCTGTCCAGACCTCCGAACGGACTCGTCGCTGGATAGATCGTCGATCATACTCCGACGTTGCCGCATCGATCATCTCGATCCATCTCGATTCATCTCGATCAACGGCTTCTGTGCTCTCTCGCTCTGTCCACCACACGGCGTCGGGGAAGCTTCGACCAAGCCCGTCCGGGAGAACTGGCGCCGCGTCGATGGCTTCGCTTGCCGCGGATCGAAGAGGTCCTGCCTGCGTGAGCTGAAGCGGGCTTGCTCGTTGAAGACCAGGTCGGAGTCAGGTAGCGACGATGGGTCTTGTTCTCCAAACGGATGGTTCAGCGACAGTCGAGTGGGGGAGGTGGCCATTTGAGTTGGAGGACCGTTCATGAAACGGTCATGTACATCGCGGGGAATGCATACTGCTGTTGTTTTTTACTCGTGGAGTGGCCTCGCGGCGGACCTCGTACGCTGTTGTCCGCTCGTTCGTTTCATGTGATTATTCATTTTCCAGGCGTAGGTCCGGCGCATTATTGATCGCACGTATATACTTACTGGGCTTCCCTTGCGAACGAAAGGTCCCTACGGCGGCGGCGGCAACATATACCTCCGATGGATGTTTCAAGCCGTCCGCCTACTCGGAATCAGGGTCTCGAAGAACCCGTGAACCATCTCACTCTCAGCGGTCGCGGTTGATCCGTAAATACTAAAACGTCCACGCGAGAGTTTAAACTTTCCGCAAAGACAGAGAGTTCCGTCCGTCGGAGTCAGCCACATCGTCACATGAAAGAAACCCGCCAACCCGTGGCCCCAGCGCGTTTGGGTACCGTTGAACTCGGATCTTGTTCTGACCTCGCCTGGCCTCCTGGTGTTGCGCAAGCTTGGCCATTTGGTTGTCGACCCGAGATTGCAATTTGCGACTCCTCCTATGGTTGGTGGAGGTGGGCTATATCAGTCCCATAGTAGGGAGGCGGCGGCGGTGGCGGCGGTGGTGTTGCGACCACGAGGTTTCGGGTGACTGGTGGGGAAGCCCGTTCTTGCTTGCCCTTTGGGTTTTCGTGGATGTCGATGGTTCTCGTGGTGGTGGTATGTAGTACTTGAGGACGATCATACAAGGGACCGGGTCATTCCTACGACATTCACGAATTGAGACCGGGTGGACGCGTGATGATCAAGGCGTGATTACCGGCCGGGATGTCAGGATGACCATGCTGGTTGCGTTATCGCGACATCCTGGCAGCCCATCGGGGTCTGTGGAAATCTGTACAGTCATCACCTCCGGACCCACGACGACCAATCCCGATCCCGCATCCGCTGCACACTCTCCTCCCCACTCGTGGTCGACGGGGATGATGGTGGGAGCCGCCAGAACCAGTCAACCACGCCCATTGCCAACCTCCCTCATCCACCGCTCAATATCGCCAATGAGGCCGAGGTATCGGACGGGGACCGTGAGCGTGAACGATGATGAAAGACAGCGAACGACGGGCGTGTCATATGAGCCATGTCATCTCCCATCAATCACTGAAGAAAACCCTCCACTCCATAAACCTTGCGGGTGCCGTTTAATTGCGGCGTCGCGCGCCTGTTCGCGCTAGGGTCTCGGACGATCCTCGTTACGCCGCCCCCAACCTCCACCTGCGAAAAGGTACCAGGTACCCACCCGGTAGTCTCTCACGTCCCGTCAGCTTCCATTTCTTGACCTCACTCCACCTCCTCCATTCACCTGCCGATCCAGTCGCTGGATCGACTTCACCGTCCTACCAATGAACGACACAAGTCCTTGACCTTGACACCTTCCTCTCCCAATGTCGACCTGATCGATCCTCCTCCTCCTCCTCCTCCTCCCCTCCAGCCATCGCGCCTTCTTCAACACCTCACAATGGATCCAACCACACTGGTCACCTTCCTCTTCGGAGCACCCCACGAAGTCCACACCGTCGAACTCCTCGGATCATGGGACAACTTCCACCGACCTTATCAAATGCACCAAGATCGACGACGAGGATCCGGATTCTGGTCGGGTTGCTTCAAATTCGAAGACATCATCTTCGACGGTGGAGTTTTCCGACCGACGAGGCCGAGGAGTGGAGGTCTCAAGCAGGGTGGGACGTATTGGTACTTTTATCGATTGAACTACGATACCGATACGCACGATGAGTGTCAGCCGAGTACCACCTTCTGTCCCTTACTACCCGGCCAACCGGTGAATGTGATCGAGGTTCCCTGTGAGATCGTGGAGGTGCCCACGCGATGTCGGAGTGCTTCTGGAGAGATGATCGGGGACTTGATGAGCTGGAAGACGACGCAAACGCTGGATCCCGCGAGCAAGTACGCCATGTTGGAACCGCCGCCGATTTCCAAAGTCCATGTGCGCTGTCTGTCGGACTATGCGTTGAATGGAAGGTTGGAGAATCAGCCGGTGGTGGTCGTGAAGGAAGTCGTGTCGCCGTTGAGCACGGCGTGTTCGGAGCAAGGCTTTGACTTCGATCTCGGAATGGCATTTCCTGAGCGACATGATGTTTCCCGATCGAGCTCCGAATACTCGCAACCCAGTCTGCATTCAGATGTAATCGATGGACACGGGATGAATGCTCATCCGGACGACATGATTTCATTCACACATCGTCAACCATCCGGCCTTGCACCACGCCCTTCCCTCGAACAGCTTCCTCGGACAGCACCTCCTCCACTTCCATCCACCCTCTCTCGCTCCGACTCCGGTCTCATGGCCACTCACTGCAGGGAGAAGAAATCCGAAAGGAGCATCGGTCCATGTTCAATCTCGAACGTGCAATTCTGCGGCTCCCGTCCCGGAACAAGCCTCAACGACGATCCCGAACAACACCGTCCGAGAACATACTCCGTCCCACACTCCGTCGACCTCCGCCAATCCGGGGAACATAGCCGTCCAGTCTCGCCGTTGTCATGTGCCAGCAGCTACAGCCTCAGCCCTCTTCAATGCACGAATCTCAACACAATTCCAACCCACGACGACATCTCCGCCTTCGACTTCGGCTTCGCCTCCCCTTCCTTCTCCGCCTCAACCGCCAGCTCAGACGACGGTCACTCCTCTCTCCAATCCCCGACTTCACCCTCAACGTCTCAAACGATACCACAACGATCATCGCAAGAAGACCGCCCACCAACATCACCGTCCATCCCCTCCTCCCCTCCTCACTCAGCCTCCCCATCCCGCCCTCCAACAACAATAACCCGCTTCACCTCCCTCCGCAACCGCTTCCGTCCCAAAACCGCCCAACCAGCAAAGTCAACCACCTCTCCAACCCGACACGGCCGCACAACGTCCTTCTCCGCCTTTGCGATGAACTACTCCCTCCCCTCCCTCGCTCTGGGTACGACCACTTCCTCCACCAAGACACTTCCACAACTGTCCATCGGTCATGACAACGACTTACCGCCTTCACCCACGACTTTTCTCTCGGATCGCACGAGTCCGGTGATTTACTCGCCGACGAGGAGGGGAGAGGGGAAGTGTTTGGCCGAGGCGATCTTGGCGGAGTTGGGGTTTTGATGAGCAAGGCGAGGAAGGGTCGACGTTGAACGGATGAGATGAGACGAAGAGGCCGGAGAGCGAGGGTTTCCTTTCTCTCTTTGCGATGCGTCAATGGCGAAAAAGATATTCCCTGTTGTTCTGTGGCTCTGTTTCTTCAATTTTCTTTTGAAATTTTTTGTTTCTTCTGAGCGAGCGAGCAAACAAAGCGAGGCAAGCGAGCAAGCGATGGTTTTCCTTTGGAGGAATCCCGGGCGACGGGTGGTCTTTTATTCTGAGCGATCGCGGACCAACGGCGTTTCGGGCGTCGATTTTTTTTTTATCCCCGGAAGAAGGCTCGATGGGACGGGTAGTGGATGAAGGGGACACATCGGCGCTGCGCGGATCTCCAAGGCAACGAGGGGAGATGAGACGAGGGGATCCGTGGGAATGGAAAGCGTGGATTCTATAGGCCGGCGGGGTGCATACGAAGTTGAAGAGAACATGTGTTACATGCAAAGTGAACATGATTTTGTGCATGCCTCGTGTTTTTCTCCCTCTTTCGGCCATTGTTCATGATTATTTCGATTTCGATTTCGATGTTCGCGGCGTGGGACAGACTGATGTATGAGGGTCTGTTTGGACCAGCAAGCGACAACATGTTCATTAGATTTGCGAAACCCCAATCATCATGGCTATTCTATCAGCGTCGCAGAAGGCTCCTTCGACACCAGGGTAGCGTTTGGCCCCATCCCCCTCTCTCTTCCTGTCATCACACCTGTGACGCACCGCTCTAGCGGAACGTGGCCTTGAACGGTTCCCCCGTCACCTCCTCTGTAGACCATCATCGTCAGCAAAAACGAGCAATCCCACAAACACCGACCAGTCAAACCTCACCAATAAACTTCACACTCCTCACGAACCCCTCGTGCGATTCCAACGTCTCCGCATACGCGAACAACCGCGGATACTCCTCCTTCGTCAGCAACTGCGCCTTGGCCGCCATGACGGGGAAACTCATCAGGATGTCCGCGGCCGTGAGGTCTCGGCCGCAGAGATACTTGCCTCCCTCCGGGGCGGTGGCGAGTTGGGACTCGAGCCAGGCGAAGTGCGTGGCGTAGTTGGCGCTGAGGTAGGCGGCGTCGACGCGGGCGGCGATCTGGCGGGTGATGGGCTTGATGAAGAAGGGGACGGGGGCGGCGCGGATTTCTGTGGGGGCGGAAAGGGGGGGGGATCACGTCAGTGGCCTGTGCGAGAGATTTTCGGGCGGGGTGAGGGTGTGTGGGTGGGCGGCGGGGCGCTTACGATCGATGAAGAGGCCGACCATGAGGAGGGCCATGAGGCTGCCCTCGGCGTATTGGAGGTAGTAGCTGTAGCGCATCCACTGTTCGGTTTCGCCGCCGACTTGGTTTTCTTTGCCGGGCTGCCATTTTTGGGGGGTGAGGTGGGGGGCGAAGTGGTCGGTGAGGTACTCGGTTACTGCGAAGGTGGGTTAGATGTATGGGGGGGGGGGGGGCGGATGGGTGGTGTGGTTGTAGAGCTGTCCGAGGAAGAGACATGGCAGGGTATCTTCGTATCTTCCTTGGCGTGCGACGTCTAGAGAGACGTTCTTGGACAGGGCAGGGAGGGAGACGTGGACTCACGGTGACCGCTCTCTGCCAGCACGATGGGCTTGGCGATGTTTGGTGAGGCGATTGTCACGAGGGGAGACTGCGGGCCATGTAAGCCGCTATGTACAATTGCCAGCCCGAACTAGATACGGGTACAGACAGGCACGGGCGGAAGTACGATACCTTTCCAAGAGGGTGGACTTTCTTCAACTCCGGAGGCGCCAGCTTATCGCTTCCGCGCTTGTAGACTTCAATCTTGAAGTCGATGTCCTTGCATTCTTGCAGCAGCCAGACGACGCGCTGGGAGCGGGAGAGTTCCAGCCTTGGAAGAGGGAATTCCGTCAGCGTAGATATCGTTGGGGGTTGTTGATATGGGGTCTTCTGCTATACCAGTGCAAGGTCACGGTGGGCTTGACGGCTTGAGTGTCGGCCATGTTGTCGATGATTGACCGTCCGAAGCTGGGTGAAGAAGTGTACGAAGTAGATGGTGAAAACAACCAGAAGTGCAGTCAGCGGTCGGATAAGTATTGGTCGACTAGAACTCTCGGAGCCTGATCCTGCCAGTGCCGAGGCCGTTGATACCAGGCACAATCGTCACATGCAACTTGCTGTTCCACGGGCTCAACTACTGCTTCTCTCGATGTTTCCACCACAATCGGAGCGAAATCCATCTTACGTGCGTACTGTAGTGGACTTGTGCTCTCTTGCCGGCACATCAAACTTGGGTAGAACTAATTGCCAAAAAGAAAGTCGATTCCCACGACTTTCCCCACTCACCTCAGCACCCAGATCACGTGTCAACCTCTTCTCCGCGAACGTCAGCGACCTCGACACACCACAGCACGTCGACCAGATAGTTTCAGAATACAACAACACCACCGTCAACCGCAGCCAAGATGCTCCCCACTCTCGCCCGCAGGGCAGGCCACAATGGTACGAGCGAATCCCACGCCCATAGCTGACCAACACTGACGCGGACTCCCTTCACAGCCGTCCACATGGACCCGGCGCTGGTCAAATATGCCAGTGAGTAGCCCCCGCACCTTTCCCACGCGCCGACGAACATCGAGCAACGAACCAGCAAAGCGGGCCATTCAAGAGCGGAGACGAGCAGAAGAGGTGGAAGAAAGGCCGGGGACCTGGGCGAGATGCGCAGACGTGCGCGACATGGAGATACGGGACTAACAACCCTCCGATCAAGACATGTTCGTGAAGCGCCACGAGTTCTTCAAATGGACGCCGCGCACCACGTGGTTGACCTTCACCTATGTCGTCGCCGTGCCCGCGGCGTTTCTGTACGTGGGGTTCAAGACGGAGGTGAGTTGGTTTCGCGAGATCGGGAGGGACCCTCGAGTTGGCTGTGAGGAGCTGGAGGTGGGGGAGATTGTGGATGGCGCTGACGATGGGGAATAGGGCAAGTGGGAGATGCGGGGGAAGTTGAGGGGTGATACCATTGTGGAGTTTTGAGCGTGGAGCGGATGGGATGGGGCATCGGAGGGAGGAGATGGGGATGATGGGAGGAGAGGAGGCACGAAGATAGGTGGAGATGGACGGAGACGGAGTGAGCAAGAGAGCTGGAGTCGACGGGAATTCAAGCTAGAGGCAGTGAGAGAGTCACGCATTCGGAGAGACAGAGCGACAATGGGCGAGCGAGGCAGAAATCGTACATGCAATTTTGTCTGACAACTCCGCGGGTCCAGAAGCAACACCCTCACGCCGCCCATCCTATTGACATTAATTACGACGTTCCTCCTTTGCCAAAGCCGCCAATAACTGCACAGCGTGCTTTACAACATACTCTCAAATCCGTTCGATCCTGCAACTGCAAGCCAGCAAAGTCTCTCGGACCGCAACTCAAGCGACAGACCTCCAACCGTTACGCCGTGCTAAGCTCGACCCATCCCAAACCCTTCCCGCATCTGCGGAAGCTCTCTTCCCAACCTGTTGCACCGTCTCAATTCCAGCAGACCTCGCCTAGAGTTCCTTCTTCCTCTCGACGGTGCCGTTTTGTGGTCTGGGTAGTCCTGCCCGTTTCCTGTCGCGGCGGTCGCCTTCTGCCAACCACTTGCTGGCTTTGATCAATTGGATGACATTCACCCACTGCTTGAAGATCATGATGGGCGAGCTGGCCACGGTGAGGATCCATGGTACCATTGAATCCATCTTCCTCGCTCGCGCTTGCTCCATGGCAGCCGCGCTGAATGGGTTCGAGAAGAGGAGAGATGGTGTGGGCTGGAGTGGTTCGATCGGAACGGTTCCTGAAGGGTATGCCAGAGCTGGAGTGACGAGTGGAGAGCTGAAGCAGAGCAGGTACAGCGCGATGAAGAAGAGCTCATTCGCGGCGCACGCGATGAAGAGCACCGTCTAGATTGCAGGGTCAGCATGGAATCAGGCAGTGCTCATCATTCCCATCTTGCATACCTTGTTGGTGTAGTAGAGATTCATAATCCAACTCCTCTTCGCTGACACATTCTTGTGACTCTGATCTTGTCCTCCCATCACTAGCGTAGCATACATGTGCATATAGTGGCTAGCCAGATCCAACGAGATCAGTCCCTGGAAGATGATGCTGTACGCCGGCTTCGCGGTTGCCAGAAATACGAGCAAGCAGGTCGTCGTGCATCGATCGGTGACCATGTCCAGCACAGCACCGAAGCGAGTGCTCTGTTCGAATTTGCGTGCTGCGATTCCATCGAGAGCGTCGAGAAGGCAGGAGATTGAGTAGAGGAAGCTGCAGCGTCGTGGATGCAGGGGCATGAAGTAAAGTGATGCCAGACAGAGGACAATGCGGAAGTAGCCTGTCAAGTCTGGATAAGCATGTGCGTCTATGCGGCAGCCGGACTGTCCATCTTACCGATCAGGTTGGGTATGAACATGAAGATGTTCTCGTTGGTCTGGTCGCTCTCTGTATCTTCCACCTCGTTCAACACCCCTCGAGGCTTGCCGTTCAATGGCCGCCCATTTGCATTTCCATTTCCACGCGCAAGCTCCTGCTCATTCCCAGATTTTCGTGGCATGATGTATGGTGAGCTTCGTGCTTCCGAAGCCTCCAAGTGAGGAATTCGTTTCAGGAGGTTCTCAGTATGCTTGCTGCGGGCGGGATCCTCCCCAATAACGGCGTAATAGTCCGACGGGTTGGCAAGTATCAGCCAATACGTGAGCTATACAATCAAGGAATTCCGGACGATTCCAGATCTCAAGTCGAAGTCCTTATCGCCAGGCGGCAGTAAAGTAGGTCTCAAGTAAAGTAGGTCTCAATGCAGGGTTCGGCGGGATGTTTCGGAGCGTTCGGGGTGCTGCAAGGCAATGGTCGTGGCTGTAGAAAGGTAGAAAAGTGGAAAGGCACGTAAAGGAGTGTAGAGAAGCTGATTGCGACGGCTGACTGTGATGGTGAGGAGAAGTTCATGCAGCAGCTCAAATCTTGAAAGTCGCGATAGAACTATGGGGGCCCTTCCGCGGTTTCCCCGTTTCTCGTGGGCGATCACAGGGCAGTTTGTGGCGCGCTGAAGACGATCCGGGCACGGCTGTCAATTATGCATGGATGGTTCGTCAACTCTATGCAACAGTGGAGTGCATAATTCTGTCGTCAGATGTTGGAAGCGTCAGAGGTCAACAATGGAAGATAGCGAATCTTCTCGACTCTGGAAGCTGAAAAGGCAAGACCGCTTCGGCCAAACTGAACAATCATAATCGGGTATCATGCATCTATCCTTTCTACTGTAACTCCATCACAACTTCAACCTCGCATTTCTCGCGGCCTGTTCCCTCGCACCAGCAGCACGATCCAAGAACGCCTCTCTCGCGAGGAAGCCACCCTTACTCTTCCCATACTCATCGAGCTCTTCCCGTAGACCTTCGTTATCCACAAAGCCCTTCCAGTCCAGCGCGCTCTTCTGTACCGTGCTCATCTTCTGCGCGCGAATCTTCTCCTCGGCTCTCTTAGTCGCCATGAGTACATCCATACGGCTGGGAGCTCGCGGTCGCAGCTTCTCCGGGGCCACACCTTTCACCAGGCTCAGAGGGTTGGGCTCGAACATCGACGGGCGCTTGAGTGGACGTTGTAATCCAGACTCGTTTTTGTCGTCGCTCTTCTTGTGACTCGGATCTGCTTCTGGGTGTTCGGACAGGTACTTCTTTGCTTCCTTCGAACTTCGAGGGACCTGTGCCTCTACTTCCGTCACCTCGCCTGCATACTCAATTCGGCGTTTGATTGTGATCATGTCCTCGCCGGACGACGACGCCTCGTTCTCCTTGTTGTCCTCGCCGGCGGCATCTGCAGAGTCCTTGTCCACTGCAGGAGGTGCCGTTACCACTCTGCCAATGGGCGCACTACTGAGCTCTGCCCATAGTTGCTCCACGTCCACAGTAACTTCGCCATCACGGGCTCGTTTCCGGTGTTTGCGCTCCTCCTTCTCCAGGACCCGCTGTGCTCTTGTCCGAATGAAGCCACCTTCCCCTCCGCTGTCTTCATCCTCCGCGTCTTTCCTCCGCTTCTTGCGCGGCAGTGCTTTAATGGTCGCCTCATCTCCTGAGTCGAGGTCGGCTTCGATCACAGCCTCCGATTTTCGCTTCTTCGACTTCGGCGCGGGCTTCGCGACGGCTGTTTCTTCGTCATCATCGTCAGATGAGGAAGAGTTCGCGGCCTCGTCGACCGCCTTGTCAGGGTTGAAGTCCTCGTCGGCGTTCTCATCATATTCCTCATCCTGTTCCTCCTCTACTCCCTCTCTCATATCGTATTCGTCCATGTTGTTGTGTATGTGATTGTTGAACAGATGCTGGACACGAACTTCGCACAGGGTACGAGACGAAACTAGTGCGATCCCGGTTGCAGATCTGACCCCCGTCGCGGCTGCAGCTGCCCGTACTCGACGGTTGCATACCGTATAACTATTAACTGGCCATTGCGATGGGAGACTAGCTTTGAAGATCGCGTCGACAAAAGTTCAATGTCTGTTCGAAGGATACTTCGATCTGTATGAATGATCTTTCAAGAGCTTTCGTGCCTGGAACACAACATATACAAGAAGACATCTATTCGTACACTGCATTGGCAATTGTACCGTCAACGTCAACATTCCATCCGCCATCACGGAGCCCACTCTTGCCTCAAGCCACATCTCTATTGTAAGTACTGCGAAGATCCGGCGCTGAGAAGCTCCTGCTGACTTCCTCCGCGCTGCACCGTACGCCGATCCATTCTCGTCACGAGCGGGATTGGGTGCGAGATCTCCTTCGCGCGAACGGTGAGCTTGCGACTCATCTCAAGTCGACCATTCACAGCCGACTTCTCGAGGGTACTCCGCCGTACCACATTTGCAGAATCGTCGTCCTCTGGCGGATTGGCGTCGTCCTTGCCGCCTTGGAGATTGAAGTACGACAAGCCGAGCCTGCTCAGCACACGCAGTCTCCTGATGGCCGGCGTGACGCTGATGAGGCTGAAGTGGCTCTGGCTTTGACCTTCTGTTTCGTAGAACGGGTTTGGCATTGGCATTGGCTCGGTCGTCGCCCAGTCCCGAGCCCTGACATCGACCGATTGTTGGCTGAAGGCCGACGAGGCGTCGGAAGGTTTGGATGTATGCCGAGTCTCGATCCTGCGTAACTCGTTGTGATCGTCTCTTGTAAGCTTCGCGAGCAAAGGGCCCAACGCTACAGCGCAGGCAGCCAGAGCTGCAAAACCGCATTCCAGAAGAGACCAGAACGATATTTCCTCCACGGCGCCGAAGAATTTCTGACGGTCTGTGAGATCGCGTATATATAATACTCTCACGAGGCTGATGCAGCTCGCACAATAACCGAGGATGAGGACGCCAGCAACAGCGAGCCTTGCTGATACTGGCATGGCAGTCTTGACCAGTATGAATATTGGAAGTATAATGAGAATCCAGTCGGTCAGAGCGTTGGCGGCGTAGGCACTCATTTGCATGGCGTACAGGGAGTCCGCAGACATGCAGGCGTTTTCGAGGGCGTTTTCTAGTCGTCTGGTAGGGTCGCCGCAGTTCAGAAGTGTCAGGTGGAACATGACGATTCCAAACATTGTGTTGAAAAAGAGGGTCGCCAGGATGGTGTATCGTTGCCAACGTGCATTGACGACGCGCAGGTAGATGGATCCAATCGCGATCTTGAGGAAAACCAGAGTACCGATGTAAAGTTCCGTGCTAGCGAGCACGAGCTAACAGTCGTTAGCATGTTTGTGTGACAATGCAAGGAACGTGTACACACATTAACGAGGCTGGACAGCTGAGCAGTCTCAAGGTCGTCCGCATGCGATATGTGCCCATATGCCTCGAAAAGAACGCACGAGGTGCAGAGACCGGTGAAGATGATCTGTTCAAGTCAGTAATCCTGTGTGTTGTCTGCCTTGATTGTCACTGACCACAGAAATGATCAAAAAGCCATCGTCCCATCCGAAGCTCCTGCTAATGGCTACTCGCACCCACAACCTCAGCGACAGCGTGATCCAGCTCAGCGCAGCAAGCAGGCTGAGCGCTACAAGTATTGGAATGCGAGGCTCGCTGAATATCATGTTGAAGCTCCTCCTGGCAGGAAGTTCCTGATGTCTCACATAGAGAAGGTCAAGGAATTGGCGTGTAGTGATGAATGGATGCAGGATCTTGCCTGGTTAGAGAGCAGAGGGTTCGTCAAGGGGTCGGGAGGCCGTCCGATATGTTCGCATTTCATCCCTACTGGTGTATCTCCTGAGGTATCAGAACCCCGAGTCAAAACATCTCGTCTCAAACACAGATGTGTCCTATATCTCTCACACTTGTCATACAACTTCCCGCGGGCCATAGGTCGATCGACGGTGCGGCATCTCAACAGGAGCATCGCCGGTCCAGTATGTCACTTGAACGTGATCTATGACAACATGATGGCTGCAATGTCAGTACTCCATTCCTCGCCAGCTTGCTGTGAGCGTAGACAGACTGATGCAGGGTGAAGGTGAGCTGGTTGTCTGGAGATCATGGAGGTAGTCATCGAGTCAGAGAGCGAGGGACCTCGCCTCGGAGCCGTGTGGGCCCTCGGATTAGCACACGGGATCAGACTCGTGCTGCTCCTGTCATCGCGTGGGTTATCGTGCTGCGCAGGGAGCCAATCCAGAAGGTCCTCTCCCGCGATGGCACATGTAAGAGGTATAGCCACAGCGTGTTCGACAAGGATGTTGGAGTTCTGAACGCGCCACCTCTTTGTTTTTACTTTTCGCAGGATGTACACTGAATCAAGCCGGTCCGATGAATCATGCAAGCGATCCCGTCAGGAGGTACCTCCTAGCCTGTAGTTCTATCTTATGAGTCCTGAGGCTGCGCAGCCAGCCGACCATATGCAAGTGCTTCGAGATGGCACCGATATGCTTCCGGACGCTCTCAAGATTTGATGCCGTCGGCTGTTGGATGGACGCAACACACAAGATACGGTAAGCATATTGAAAGACGGAAGCGGGCTTGGCATGGAAGTGGTGGTCAAAACTCGTGTTTGGTTCGCGCTGCGCTTGCCGATCTTCACGTCTTCCGCTCCGACATCTATCCGACATCACTTCTCGAATGCAATCAATGCCTTGAGATGCAAATGAGATGCCAAATCGTCCGTCACCGCAGACGCGCAATCAACGCGATGCACCCACCGTCGATGTCGTCGATATGGCGGCCATTACGACTGATGAGATCGCATCCGAGGACGGAGCCGATGAAGAAGGATCCTTGAACGAGGCTGCTGGCGAAGACGAGGATGAGGTTGATGAGGAGGATGATGACGATGAAGAAGAAGAGGATGAAGAAGTGCCAGGTGAGATCTGCTCCTCGCCGTCATTTTGTCGTAGCTGACGGGTCGTGAAATTTGAAGTGGAAGATGTCATGTTTCCACCGCCCGGGCTGAAAGAGATCTCTTCGCTCGCATCATGGACAGTGAGCACTGCAAAGCCTGGCAACGGTGTGGCAGCTCTACGCTCTCCCGACACAAGCATGTTCTGGCAGTCAGACGGCCCCCAGCCCCACCTGCTAAGTATCCACTTTTTCAAGCTCGTGTCCATCGTCCACATGAGGATATTCCTCGACTTTCAGAGCGATGAGTCGTACACTCCAACGAAGATCCAGTTCTTGGCCGGCATGGGAGTTCATGACATCCAGGAATTCGCGGAAATGAGCTTTGAGCAGCCAACAGGCTGGATCGACGTGGACTTCAGCAATGTCGGGCCAGTGATCGATGACGAAGAAGAAGAAGAAGATATGGTCCGGAGAGAGGTTGATTGGAGCAAGCAGCCCGTCCTGCGAGCCTTTCTAGTTCAGGTCCGCATCCTGGAGAACCATCAGAATGGCAAAGATACGCATCTCAGGGCTGTGCAGCTATTTGCCAGAGATGACAATCAGCAAGCAAGAGGGCCAGCTCTAGCCACCGCGAAACCGCTCGTCACGAAGCGTCTACCACTGATCGCGAGAGGCAAGGCACAGCACGTCGAGCGCAACAACATCAAGCGCGCTTCGTGGATGATGGAGCCAGACCTGAGATGAAATCTATATCGAGCCACGAAACCTGATCGTCTGAATCCATCGCGCCGTATGGCCTCTCTTTCTCCTCGGATTGGCTCCACATCTGGACAGTCATACATGGATCGTATCAGTGCGTGCTAGCCAAGACATGCGCTGCTCCTGGGCAAACTCCACGCCTCTCGATATGGCTTCTCTGTTGCAGGAATTATTAAGCCATCCATGTCGGGAGCAGGTCTGCAACGCCAGCGTCGAGCAGGCGCCGCTTGTCAGTGGTAACCGCCTTGCCAATTACACGTATCCAACGACGCCCAGCAACGATCACTTCCAAGCTGAAAAAGTGTGGCCAGGTTCGAGTTGTTGGTGGCGCATCGAATCGTGTCACTTTCCACAGCTTGCGGATATGGCTTCAAGTGTACTACCACCTGAAGCGCGACTCGCTAGCACATTTAACAACGCGGTCAGCTCCTACTTGGATGAGAGAGGTGACCTTCAAATCGATGAAGTGGGTACTTTGACTCCTCGCAGCCTTCTTGACATGGCCTGCTTCGCTCAAAAGACAGCGGCACCAAAACTTCGCCTGCTGACGCCACCGCATTCTTCGCTCCACTGCAGACTTCTGTAGTCGAGTGAACAGCATGTCAGGCACGATCTACCCGAGTCTCAGACTGGCTTTGTGAGAAGGACTATGTAACGTCGAACGCGGTTCGGGCCCGGCGACAGTTTCCGAGCTGTAAATTGAACCGTCACTTGGGGAAGGTAAGGTAATCAACAATGTTCAGGTAGCAGCACTATTCCCGAGCCTGCAAACAAAGCCGACACTCAAAGCCGACACTGCTGTCATCTGTGGCTCAATGCTGGCCCTCCGTCGTTTTATCAACTGAAGCGACCTGCGATTGGCAGAGGATGCACTGTTGGTCGACTATAACTACCTCATACTGCTCGTGGTGGCTGCGCCGCCAATGAAAGCTGAGCGAGAACGCAGAGATGTTTGGAAAGAAGGGTGGTGGATTGCTTGCCAAGTCGGCACGATGGCGTCCCTCGCCAGCTCAGATCTTCTCCTCTTGTGGACATGGCGTTGCACGAAGCTTCGCTTTGGACCCTCGACCTCACTCGCGTCGGAGACGTTCTGCGGGGAAATGGTGTTGGTCTAGGCTGTGCTTTGGTGGGGCGTACCCGACAGGCTCGGAGTCCTGTCACCCACGTACCACCACAGAAACACTCACGTCCTCTTTGGCATCGCTTCGGCTCTCGTGAGGCACGACGAAGGACAAAAAGGAAAATCTACTCAATCGCCTCGCCTGGGCTGTGCAAAGCTCGAGGTCTTTCTTGTTGAGTGTCGGCTTTATAGACCTTACTGCCCCGGCAAATGCGGCCCAAAACCACCTTCCGCCCTCACACGTTGTTTGCCGACTGGCAGACACTGCAAACACGGCGAACTTTGACGGCAGAATGCCAGACATACATTCCGAGGACGCTGTCCTCAGCCCTGGAGCGACTGCACGAGGAAAGCTAAAGCAGCGTCGCTCGAGAAAGGCCTGCCAACATTGCCATACCCGCAAAATACGCTGCAACGTATTGGAGAGCGGGACGCCATGCAGCAACTGTGTCGACGCTGGCACGACGTGTATCATCCGACGCAGGAAGAATCAGAGGTGAGTCGGGCGTCCTGGAGTTCTGACTGACGAGCCATACTGATAACGACACAGGCGCGACTCGACTCCTCCAGGTGAAGGAAGCTACCACGCTGCTCTAGATCAGACGCACACTTGGAGAATACCCACTGGCACCTCTTCGTCGTGGACCAACAGCGCCACTCCTCGACCAAGCATAGGCAGTGCGCCAGCAGAGAGCTTTGCTCGCCGCGAGAATCCATCACTCTCCTCAGAATCTCCACAGAATGGCGAGGGCCGCGCATGGGGCGACATGCAGCCCAGTCTATGGGACCAGACATCAATTGTCGATGCGTCCTCTGCCAGCTGCGATTTCAGCCATCTGACCGATCTCGATGATATCTTCACCTTCACTGGCAACTCGTTCCTGATCCCGCCAACTCCACAAGAGTTCTCTTTCACGCCCTCCTACCCGCACCACACGGTCAGCCCTCCGGCTCTGCTACCTCCTCCCCCATTGAACGGACATGCGAACACCAATGGCAGTGTCGCTCACCGCAGCATGTCTACTGTGCACATTCCCGGTCTCAACCCCAGGGATCATGACTATCTCCGTGGTGAAGGTTGCTTTGAGCTTCCTCCCGCCAGTATCCTTCGCCAAATGATGCGTATGTACTTCCGTATGGTTCATCCTAATTTGCCAATCGTTGCCGAGGACCAACACTGGGCAACCTGGAACGGAGACGAGTTCAACGTTGGCCAGTACTCGTTTTTGTTACTGCGCGCCATGATCTTCGCGGCCACCAGCGTAAGTCGCTTGTACCACTGCGAATCGCGTCAAGGCTGACATGATACAAGTACACTGAGCTCGATATGCTGTCCAGCATAGGCTTCGTTAGCAAGCGCGAGGCTAGGAACACACACTACCGGCTAGCAAAGGTGAGACCGTCTCTTTCCCGTCATTCGCCGCGCATGCTGACTGGGTTAGTTGGTTTTCGACTTTGGGCTAGAGCGAGATGCGATAGCCAGCGCCCAGACGTGCTTGTTGCTCTCGTACAATGCGCCAAACTACAACCTGTTGCGCCTCAACACCTATTGGATCACCAACGCTATCCGGTTCGCAAGGATAGAACGAGCCAACTCCTATCATCGCGTCAAGAACCCCGTCAAGTCCAAACTTCTGAAACGACTGTGGTGGGGAGTCCTATTCCGAGATCGTATACTATCACTCGGACTGCGCAGATCTATCCAAGCCGAGCTTGATCCCGAGTGGGAGGGCGAAAAACATGTGTTGCGTGTGGAGGACTTCCAATCCGAGCTCGGACACTCCCTGGTTCACGATGCCGAAACACAACTTCGAATTGTAGAGATGATTGCAGCGACGTGCCGTCTGATGCAATGCCTCTCGCACGCTAGTCGTATCCTATACAGGAACGAGAGACTTGACGACCGGCTCGAGGCTGTCTCACACGTCTTACCCTCGACAGTCTCCAGCATACAGCGATGTCTAGAGTCACTGCGAGTCTGGCACGATCACTCGATTCGTTCCTTTCCCTTTCCGATCAGCCTGGACGACGCTCCCGAGACCATCTGCGTCTACGCGAACATGATGTTCTCGTACCATGCTGCGGCGGTCTCTGGCTTGAACGTATATTTGATCCTCCTGCACGAAGTCTTCCCTTCCGCAAGGACTTTGTTCTCGCTGGACGATGCAAAAGAAGGACTCGAAGTGGCCAACAGCGACGTGTCCCGTCGAACACAAGAGCTAGTCCAAGTGCGCCTCGTCAAATACCTGCCGATCAGCGCATCCGCCGTACTGGCCCTGCCACTCACTCTACAAGCCATCAACGTCGCGGCAGCCCGTGGATCAGGAATGGAAGCAGTGGAGATCAGGAAGCTCGACGTCTTCACCCGAACCTTGAAGAGCCAGCAACAGAACTTCGACGGCTCGGACTTCTGCGCGGACATCCTGACGAACGTCACGGCGTACGCACAGGACGATGCCAAGTTTGTCAGCTCCATGATGACCTGGCGCGACAACAAGGATGCGAACGATGATTCGGCTGCTGGGACGGTCAGTCAGAATAAGATCAAACTGGATTGGGGGAATTTGGTGTACAAGAGGCCGCGGCTGTTCTTGCGATTGGTGTTGTATCTCGATCATGCGTTTTGCACGGGTGGACCTCCGATGGACGAAGATTTTCCGGCCGAGTTACAGCGTAGTGCCGCTTGAGAGTTGCACAATCCACAGCCTGGAGACAGCATGGATAAAGTGATTAATTGAGAGCATGTTGCCCTCGAACGACACGGGTAACGATCTCACTCTCTTGTCATTCCTCCATTCGTGCCAACCTCATTGTACAGCCGATAGACATGTTGAAGATGATGCCAACAGAAGCTTTCAACGTCAACCCAAGCCACGTCCAAGTGTACGCGAGGGTTGACAGAACGCCAGGCAAACATCAAGCTTAATACGTCAAAGATATACGTTGAGCAGGAAAGCCTTGGCCCTTTACGAAAACTCAAGACAGGTCATATCTAATCACAGAGTTCCTCAACACACTCGTGAACCATATCGCGTTGCCCGGCCCATACGTCACCGCGACATCAACGTTCGGAGGGACCATGCTCAACAGAGCGTATCAGAGAACGGCACATAGGGTGTGTTCGAAGGTGTCGGTGTTGAGACGGGCCAGACCCTTGGCGTTGAAGGAGCTGAGCCAGACGCCGCCTTTGGATCACGACCTGCCATGAATTGAGCGGGCGTCGGAGCCTCTTCGAGCCCCTTTCTGGTCGGACGAGGTGCCCGCACGATCCAGGATAGTCGTTGAAATCGGTAATGTCGTGCTGTTGTTAGATGGCCACAGCTTATAACGATTTGACCCCGGGGAACTAAAATATTCGAGTTCCCTTTATCAAATTGGCCGTATGCGTCAATTCTTCTTGGTTGTATGTCGATGCGCAATCCACAGTGCGCAGGTCGACTTGGTCTCCCTTTGCGAAGGAGCCCCTTTCCAAGGACGATGTCGGAAGTCGGCTAAACTTCGACGGGCCGCCTCCTCAGATGGCGCCCTAAACGTCAGTTTCCCTCACTACGGCCGATTTAGCGATTTCGTCATGTGCATATCAACATTACTTCCTCAAAAATGCCTCCTATTGTCTATATATCGCTCTTAATGCGTCCTATCGTAATCTTAGTGTGTGTCCATATTGTTATATGCTATTAGTAAGTAGTAAGTAACTTATAATACTAGTAAGTAGCCGTTTCTTCTTATAAAACCTCCACCACTACGCTCTTTTTTTTTTAAACAACACTACTACTACTACTACTACTACTCTCTACGCTCTCGCCTACGATCTTATACCTTCTTAGACTACTCTTAATACGTAAAAAGGCTTCGATATTAACTCCGTTATACTATACGATATACGCGACGACTCCTTACTACCGCTAGCCGTTATACGCGACGACTTATTACTACTACTACCTACTATGCGCGTAGACTCTTAGTTGTTACTAGTACTACCCCCTATACGTATAGACTCTCTAGTAAGCGTTACGGACACCGCTTTACTACTACTATCGCCTTCGGCTCTACCTACCGAGCTCCGTACCTACCGTATACCGACTACCGCCGATTAGAAGGCTTCGTAATATATTAGCGTTATAAACTAGAAGGTAGCCCTTACTAAAGCTTAATTAATAGATACGAAGGTCCGGAGGAGTAGTCGTTAGACGCTTATACAATATAATTACGTAGGACGAGTATAGACCTTATAACGGCTAGGTTTTAACTACTAGGTTTTCGGCTAGGTTAGGTAAATTCCGAGAATCCTAATTTTTAGGTTTTTGCGGTTTAGGATAAACCTAAAAAAATTTAGGATTGGTTTTAAGCTAGTTAACCTAGAATACTATACGGTTAACCGGAAAAATAAACCTAAGAAATATCGAGATCTCACTTTTAGAAAAAAATAAATTGCCGATTTTATAGGTTTTAAGACGCCTAGTATCCGTATGGACTATATATACTACTGTCCTAAAGCTTATTAGAAGGCTGCAGTACGGGATCCGGAAAAAAACAATAGAATAATATAAATTCGTCGTTATAGACTAGTAGTTTTAGAGGGTTCTGCCTTCTATTAACAAATATGTTATAGTCCTTTAGATAAACTACCGACTACTTCCGCCGACTATAGGCGAGCCTTAGATCCCGACTAGCTACATTGTAATAAGAGGCGAGATAAATAACGTTATAATAACTTATTTTAATCGAATTCGGGGTCCGAAGCTAGATAAGCTTCTTTACTAATCTATTACTTTCGATACTATATTAACTAAACGACATCGAGTCCGATTAACACTATTTTTGAAGCGTATTAGGGCCTATACTTACCTCTCGGCAAAATTGCATATAGAGGTAGTATACTATATATCGCTATTACTAGAATTATACTACGACCGCGAGGATCGTACGTAATAGTAGTAGTTCTTAGCTAATTACCGTTTTTTCGACCCTCCTACTATATCCGCCGACTAGGCCTACCGGCTATACCTTAAGCACTATATTTACGGCGCGACCGCGACCTTATCTACCGATTTCCTCCTAGAAGCCAAGTACTAATCGGGAGATACCTAGAGACTACGAGTTATAGCTACGCCGGCTACTCCTACTAGTTATAAGAGCGATATATAAGGAGAAAAGCGTCTATACTCCGGGTTAGCGAAGGAAGTAAAGGAAATAATTAGCATAGCTAGTGAATTAAGCATAGGAACTATTAGCTAGGGCGAGCTATCCTTCGGAGCTACTAAGATAGGCGGCGTAAAGCTACCTAAGCGGAGAAAGGCGGATACTAAGGATACGAAGTTAAAGACTAAGTAGGATTAGACTAACGAGCCTTATCTCACGGCCGAGCTAGAAGACAAGATCGAGCTAGATAACCTTACCCTATTAGAGGGGATTACTCCGCTAAAATCGAGGAAGAAGAAGGGCGAGTACTCGATAAACAAGAATTTAGTCCGA
>JALRMM010000321.1:0-42292 GCA_026122155.1 Zymoseptoria crescenta | reverse complement strand
GTCGTAGCCGGCTAGCTTAGGCGGTTTATAGCCTACGGCCGTCGTCTTACCTTCTACGAGCTTAATCTTATAGTTAGTCGCTCTATCCAGGTCCTTCGCCGCGCTAGCTACGTATTTAAAGCGACGTTTAACTATCTATTTATAGTCGCGTCTATCCACATTTCGGGCGAAATCCATCTACCTTCCTTTTATCGTTTAGGCTTTCCGTCCAACCGGCTTTAAGTTCGTTACTATTAGTGTAGACAGGTTGTAGGGGTATATGTATAGTTGTATCGGAGGCTACGGGGGTTTCGGGTTAGACTTTTTCTTCCTCGCCGGCGTAGGTAGTTAGTGCTACGAGCATACTCGTAGCATAGGAGCTAGGGGTGCATCCGAGAGTTCCTAAAGACTACTAAACTTGTCGTATAGTATCGCACTATAGGTAGTTACGGCAGGATTGCCCTTTATCGTAGTAATTTGCTTCTATAGTACACTATCGAGGCTAACGTAGTCGTAAGCCTTATCGATAGCTACTATAGCCTATACATTTACTATTTGATGCACGTTCGGGACCTCCCCCTAGCGCTTATTTACCGTACTACCGACTACGGATTAGAGCTACTTAGCCCTAGTAATGCACTACTACTCGCCGAGCTATTCCGGTAGCTACGACCTCTCCCTACTATCGTCCTAGTTAGGCTAGGCCTCTATCTTTATAAAGTCGTACACGGTCGGTAGGTTCTCTCGCTAGTCGAGTAGGTCTTATAGCTAAAGGTTCGCGGCCTCCTATTGCTCTATGCTTAGTAGGTCCTTCGGCTTAATAAGGTTATATTGCTCGTATACGTAGTCCAGCTTGTTTATAATCTTCTTGGGCGGTCCGTAAAGCATAACGAGTTTAGTTCCTAGTCGCTACAACCTAATCTCACGGATCTATTAGTAGTAGACTAACTTCGGTGCAACAATAAGCAGCGCACCGTTACGGACGATCGGCTTCTTAGGGAATGTAAGCCGTAGAGGGTTACGTAGCTAACTACTAGAGTTATTACTTAGTCTCGCTTCTTCGTCTATATTACCTCCGCGCTATCCGCTATCGACACTACGGGCAATAATGTAACTACTACACTCCTTCTACGCTCGCACGTATTCGTTAATAACCGTAATACTGTATAATGTCTTACTAAGGCCTATAGCAAATGCGTTTATAATAACCGGCTCGCTAAGGTAGAGGGCGCGTAACGTAAAGGCTACGCCGAATGCTTATACGATCGTAAGGTAGCCGGCGTTAGTAAAGTCGAGTCGGACACTATACGTTATATAGAGTTCGGTTAGGTCGAACCCCTAATACCTATAAGTCCGCCGCTAGAGTTCGCCTTCCTTAAATTGCGTAAAGCGGCCAATTAATCGATAATCCATAGTAACGTCCTCGTCGAGCTCGCTATTATCGCTAGGTAGATCGCGCTTAATTATACCGTCCGCCGGAGTCGGCTCGGTTCCGCTTAATAGCTATAGGATAAACCTGAACTCTAGTTAAGGTTATATTCGGGCGGTAAGCATACGGAGAGTCTTCTCGTCGAGTTAAGGCTCCTTTAATAACGGTTTATCGATAATAACGCGCGAGGAGCGTACTATGTTTAGCTAGCGCTTAAGATCGTTAGCCTTACGCGCGATCTACTTAGCTATCTATAGCGCCGTCGCTTCTTCGCCCGTAATACCTCGAGTTACTACTAAGTTACCGCTAAACGGATTCGTAATAGAATTGTCGTCTAAATTATTATCTAACATAATAACTTCTTTCTTCCGAGAGCTCCTACTACGTAGAGCAACGTCGGAATCTTTATTATTAGCACTCGCGGCTTTGTCTTCCTCGAGTCTATCGTCTTTAGCATCTAGCTATTCTACCTCTACTAGAGGCACACCTCCGTCTTCCGGGATTCTATCGTCTTAAGGGTCTAGTAACTAATTGCCGCTATACAATTCGTTATATAATAATTCATCCTCTTCCGCTACTACTATGTCCGGTAAACGGCTACGATAGTAAGAGCCTCCCGCTAGACCTAGTATAGCCTATCCGCGACGTTACGAAGAGCCCTTATCGTCTAAGCTATAACGGTTTTCCTTATACGTAGCGGTCCTATTCGGCCTCGTCTAGATAGAAGACGGCGCGCGGTGCTATAAAGAGGCGTCGCTATTTAGGTTATAGTCGTCGTACGAGCGCCCGGATTGCTCGACCGGCCTATTAAAGGCACTACTTATAGAGGGAGCCGAGCGAGCCGTAGTTATTAGTAGAGAAGGGAAAACCTTATTATCGGTAATTCGAGAAGGGAAGAAGTAGACATCTAGAACTCGTAATAGGAGTACCTTATCTCGCCCGTTATAAATATAAAAGTTTACCTCCGTATCTCTACCGCGTACCTCTCTAGCTATACGATCGTATACGGAACCGATGTCGGAGGCGTCGGTATAGTACATTTGTCCGTTATAACTATACTAGTACACTCGTTCTTCCTTCTAGAGTTTATATATATTTTCGAACTACTCCTAAGAGAAGATCCTTCGCCCGTCGGCCGCTTTGCTAAATATCTGCTCGTAAGTGTAATGCTATATCCTCGTAACTTCGTACTCCTTACTTATAGCTTCTAGCTCGTATCTAGTAAAGTGTAGGTCTAATGCCGACTATTTACGGCGCGGGCGGTTAAAAAAATCGAAATAGCTAGTAGAGGCTACCTACTAGCTCCGGTAGTCGGATAGTAATTACTAGTCGATATGGGTACGAGCAAGCTTTATACGGGCCTAGCTCGCGTCGCTAGATAAATCTTGTTAATAGGCGTTGGACTTTATTAGTATTCGGAGACGGGGGGTCTAACGCGGTAGCGACGCTAAATCGGAGACTACCTTAGCTATCGTAGAGGTTGCCTCGATAGACGCGGAGCGCTCCTTCTTAGTATTATTGTTCTTCTTTAGCTACTAGCTTATACCGATCGCAGTATATAAGACGGCCTTCTATACTAAGGTTATAAGCATTTCGGCGTTGTCCTTATTATTACCGGTAGGTAAGAGACCTAGATACTAGTAACCGGGTATACCCTTAACCCTACCGTTATTATTATCCGGGCGAAACTACGCGGGCTAGAAGGCCGGGAGGTTCCTAACAGTCTTAACCGTAATAAGTGTCTTCGGTATAATGTCCTTACTAATCGGCTATCGACCTAGGTATTAAGGTCGCGCGTCTAGTCCGTAAATCCCCGCTCTAATATTAGCCCTCTTTACTACGTTAATTAGAGTGTCCTAAGCCTCGTTTCCCGAAACTCCCTAGGTAATACTAAATACCTCCCGTAGGTATAGTTCGCTCCTCTTATCCACTCGCTTTATTATAATCTCGGGCGACGCCCGCGTAGGAATTTTGGACTCTCCTAGCTTACCGGTGTCCTCCTCGGTCTCCTCCTTAGGCTACTCCTCCTTCTTCTTCTTCTACGCCTTCTTCTACTATAACTTCTTCTTAGGTGCTATAATCGCGGTTATATGCACTTGGCCTAGAACTTCTAGTAGTGGCGGCGTAAACGTATATACGATAGCGTACGTAGGTAGGAGCTCGGTAGTAATAGTAGGTTAAGCGCGTCGGGTAAATCGCGCCTCTACGGGCTTAAGTATAGCGGCCAAGCCGGCGTTTGTTATTAACACCGGAAACGGTATAGCGGATCCTAGCTAAATGTAGTTAACAAGTCGATAACCGGCCGACGGCGGCGACTACGATAATATCCGTATATAATAGGACATTGTAATAGTGTTGCCGCCGCCGTAGCCTATTACTCGTGTTACTTAGGACTAGGAAATGTAAAGGGCATGTACTATTGTTGCCTACTAAGGAATTATTCTTCTCGTAGTAACTCGGCGCCGAGTTAAGACCGATTTAAGTAGTAATGTCGTAGAAGAGTTAGTAGAATCGGAAAGGTCGACTATAGTTTTAACATTAACCCTTTATAGCGCATATCGTAACCGTATACCTATAACGTTCGCGCTATAATATAGACGTACGGTAGCCTATAATCGTTCGATAGTAAGTCGCGATGTAATCTATTATGTAGGACAGGTAATAACTAGAGTTAATAGGCATATACGTCCCCGGTAAGGAGCAAACATAAGGTTTCCGGACCGAGTCTAATAATAGCAACAACACACATATACATACCTAGTAAGGCCTACGACTGGTCTACTCTAAGAAGTTCCGTGCAGTTAAAGTGAACGCTATCGAGCATCTTAACAACAATGCTCTAGCCGCATACTATCGTTCTTACCCGAGCGTTATCCGCGTAAGGTCGCGATAGTTACTCGTATATATTCGTATACGACGGAGTATATATATGCTTACGGTTTCTATGCTCGACCGAGTCGAGCATAACTTAGGCCCGCTAATCGTGTATATTATAGGGGCAAGGTCTATAGGAAGGCATTGCTCCTTATAGACCTTGCCTCTATAGTAGAGCACTACTCTAGAAGCCGTTAAGGAGACATCGTAGTAAAGACCACGGCTAATAGCTCTATAATCGTAGTCGACATCTCGTCCGCGAGTAGTGTAGAGTTCTATGCGATAGCTTTTACTAGCTAGAGTGCCCCTATTTATAGTGCTGCTAATTATAGTAGCCTCGACTAGGCGCTTTAGCAAATAGTAAAGGCTTAAATCTTAATAGGTAGCTCTTACGGTAGCGTAGGCGTATATTAATACTTAAACGCGGTCGATGCGAACTTATATTTTCGCTAGAGGCTAGTCGACGAGGTTCTTCTAGTAATCCAGAGGCTCGTTTATTATCCTACTTAATGCCGTTAGCTATACTATATACTCTTTCCTCGGTGTAGTTTAAGCCTAGCTACCGGAACGCTCTAGGAAAGACCCCCGAAGGTATAGTACCTACGATGCTCGGTGCTTTAGATTAGAGGGTAAGTAGCGTCGATGCTTACTAATACGGTGCTGTTGCCGACTAGCGAAGTGTCGTCCGCGTCGAGAAGGGACGCCTAGCAAAGTCTATATATGCTAATTTTAGTCTTAGCCGGCCCGGCGAAGGCTATTATAAGTCCTTCTAAAGTTGTTCTTCCCCTCTCCGGCACGTACTTACTACGCGTCCTAAGCCGATACTCGCTCGAATAATACTTATATCCTCGCCCTATCCGGCTCCTACGAAGATATATATATAACACGCCGGTTATTATGCCCTCTATCGTTCGAGTACTAAGAAGTCGCGGTCTCCGGACGATAGGGCGAGAACGTATAGGTAGCCCGAGGCTCGCTATAAAGTAACTCTCGATCTATAACGTCTAGCGAACGCTCTCGTTAATAGACGGACTATATACCGAATTCTATACTTTAGTAGAGAGGATAGCGACACATCGCGGCTTAATTACGACGACATTTAGATCTAGGGCCTAGAAAGAGACAGTGTATATAGAGATTCTCCGGCATATATACTCTATATAGGACATAGATAGCCGCTTTTATGTAACGATTAACTAAATATATACGCCTACTAGTCGGGCGGCGTTCGGATGCCTACTATTTAAGATATATTAGAATTATCGGCGTCGCCGTTCGCGACGAGAGGCTAATTACGAGTCCGGTTCGTCGCCGGATAGAGTACCTTCTACTATTGTTACGCGAGATGTAAGGCTACTCGATATTAACTTAGGATTAATAGAAGCCGCGCCTTCTGTTCTTTAGAGGGCTTAGGACCTAGTATCGATCGTCGATAGGGCTAGTAAGAAGAAGACGCTCTATCGGATATACGAGCTATATCGATCGTAGCCTAGCCTAGTGCCTCTATCCGGAGTGGACACCGACAGCCTCGAATTCGAGCGGATGCTATCGATCGTAGAGCTCGATTACGACTTCTAACGACGAGTCGAGGATATCGCTTAGTATAGCGACTCGGACAGCGTAGTTAAATAACTATAAGTTATCGACAATAGGAGGCAGTAGAGGGCGGTCGTAGCTTATCTACTATAATAAAAGAGTCCGCTTACCTTTATAATTTCTTCCTATAGGAGATCTAATACTAAGGATCGCGGACATAGGGATACCGATTCCGGCGCTATCGGTAACTTAAGAACGAGTCTAGCTAGCATTAATGTTTACGGAGTAGGTTAGGCGTCCCGGATTAGTACGGATGCCCTTACATTTTCGACGGGTAGAAGAGGAGGAAGAAGAAAGAGCTCGGTCTGGATTCGGTAAATAGGCTAGTACTACGGCACATATATACGACATCGAAATTAGTCTATAGTATATAAAGCGCAGTAGGCTTTACCGGCGATTGCTTAGTATTATATAGTATTAGAGCATTCGATATATCTAATTAAGGCGTCTCTAGCTAGCATACCTATGTTATCCGAGCCTATGTTATTCGAGGTGTAGTAGTTTCTATAAGGCTATATCGAAGTATCCGGACTACGACTCTCGATGTTCCCCTAGGCTACGCCTAATGCTTTTATACGAATCCTTCTACGCTAGTATTAGCCTATAACTTTCCGATCGACGGAGGTATAGTACAGTTGTCGATATAGTTTGCCTACACCCTACCCGTTAGTAGAACTTAATACTATGTTTAAGCGCGGAGCTTATAAGGTCGGTGGACAAAATGTAGTCTTAGTCCTCTAGCGAGAAAGCCTCGATAGGTTCTGCATAATAAGCTTGGAATATAAATACCTAACTACCGTCTAGATCTTCCCGTACTAGAATCTCCTTAAGCTTAGCTACGACGTCGCTCCTAGCGTGTTCGTACGGTAGATTAACTATAACGTCGTCGCGTTCTAGGAATTTACGACTTGCTATTACTCGGTCTAGAAGATTCTTCGGGTTGTAGCGGTTAAACATCTAGCTAGGGCGGACGTTATACTCGAATTTATCTACGAGTAGCTACGCGCTATACTAGTAATAGGAGGCAGGAGCGAGTGCTATAGTATAAGCTCTAGGAAAGAGGGTTAGCAACACGCCAACTCCGTACGTAGGCACCTTAAACATATAGTAGTATGTGTAAGACGCGGTATTAGTAATGTCTAGGCCCGGGCTTTTGGAAAGCTTTAAGAGCTATCGATATGCTACGAGTGCATAAGGGGTAATGTAGTTTAGTCTACTAAGGTAAGGTTAGAGTTTTATTTGGATGTTTGCGCTCGGCATTAGCGCACCTCTAACCGAACTAGAACTAGTGCTAATACGTATAGGGCGTTATCGACTTACTAGCGAGTTACCGGTAAATTAAGCCGTGCTTTTGTTTTATAGCACCCGGCTAAATTTGACAAACGATAGCTACGAACTAAGAGGAGACACGTACTATATCTTATACAACCAAAGAGCATTAAGTAAGGTATATAGAGTAATAGTATACGTTAGACGGATTAGCGGAAATAGTAGTTAGTGTTTAGCGAGCAGTCGAGCACGATCTTAAGAAGCTAAAGTAGGATACTATCTAGCGGCTTATCCGCGAACTAGATAAACTATAGGCAGTCGCCCATCTCCGCCGACAGCTATAAGACTTAGGTAGCGAGCTTAGTGCCTTCTTAGACGCGAAAGTCGGGGTAATAGAGGACTATAGTGCTAAGAGCGGAGTTACGGCGACCGACGAAGGCGAGGCGAAGAGATATAGTCGACGCTAATGTTTGGAATAGCGTGCTACGCTATAGTTAGATCGTAGGAGATAGCGCATATAGGCGGTATATACCTTTATAAGCTGTAAGAGGTTCGGATATGTTAGTACGTAGGTTGGCGCTACCGCGGAAGAGTTGTTACGGCAATAGTTTTAATGTTTAGAGGAGGGTAGTTCGCAAAAGGTCGGTAGTTAAGCTAATAGTAGAACAAACGGACTAGCTAACGAAGAGGGATGTCGTTATACGTAAACAGCACATATAAGCATATAAGTAGATAGTTAATAATAATCGCTGCTACTAGGTAACTTAAGCGCCTTTAGAGGTGTACGGGGTAAGTTAACGCCGCCGGTGTCGATTTATTTAGTATAGGTAAAGTCGGATTGTCTAATTTGCCGGTGTTAGGTAGATTAGCTCCGATTTACAACCGCTATAATAAAATATAATAGAGAGGGAGAGATACAACTATAGGTCGCCGTGTTAGGTTAGCAACGCTTAGTTTAGGTTATTCGAGGTATGCTAACTCGTAATAAGAACGCTTATAATAGCTACCTTAGCCGATGCCTCCTTTAATCGAGTTTCGACGGCTACCTTTAAGTCCTCTTATCCCGTCCGCTAAGCAACGCTTCCGTATGTATAGTTTTACTAATCGAGGAGCAACGTTAGCACGCTGTACGAGGTTGTATATACTCTATATACATACTAGCCAGACTGTTTAAAGTCGTGGATAAATAATCTATATATCCTACCTAAAGCGAATGCTAAGGGCGTCCTTAAGTATTATTATTCGCAACAAATTCATGTGTTCTAGCGGGAAGTAGAGCACGACGTTGCGATCCGGGAAGTCCTCTACGGCCCTAGCGACGACGTTAACGATATTAGTAGCTCGTAGCCTAAAGAGTATCGGAGAGTAGCGAACGCTAACGATATCGACAGCATCCGGCGTATTGTCCCATTCTCTTAGATAACACGTAACAATGCTAGTACGGTAAATGTGGATACGATTATACGCGTAGGCACGTCGTAACTCTTAGGTCGAGTTAGGTAGAAGATAGCGAAGCATAGCGGCTAGTAGTTACGGAGCGAGAGAAGCTATAGGTATATTAGTATATGTCTATCGACTATGGATAGGACTGCGCGAACCTGTCGATGCTAGGAATAAGCGACGGCCGAGGTTATGTCGCTATTAAAGGTAATTAAATCAGGCCGAAATTAAGAACCTAATAACGAAGAAGGGGATTTGTAAACGCTATAAATAACGTACGGGAGACGGTGTTATTAGTCCACCGGCCGTAAGAGAGGTCTACGGAGGGTAGTAAGTTAGAGTCTACGAAACGTTAGTATCTTACGAGGACTATAGTAATGCGTATACATACCTAGCGTAGTGTAATAGGGGTTTCTCCGTTCTAAGTAGGATGTTAAACGACGGAGCGCTATCTTAGCGACTACGGTCGGCTAAAGCACCGAAGGCTATAGAGTGTATAATAAAGTTATAGCGCTTAATACTAATATCGTACTTCTCGTACAAGGAGCGGCGAAGCTTATAGGCGACCTCGAACATATTACTCCCGTAGAAGCGAAGCTTAATGTTAGTGTCGAGCTGCTCTTTATAGCACGCTATAAACGCCTTAATAATACCGTGAGGATAACTATCGTTAAAGACATGTACGGGTTTAGTAGTGAACTCAAACTTAACGGTAAATGTGCCCGTCGGTTAATTAGCTTAATATATTGCTACGCCGAGTGCTATAATAGCGCTACTAGGAGTACATAAGAAGGTACATATGTGGCGCATTGTATACGCTTACGTACTAATAGTAATGTCTGTTAATAGAGCTGGATATGTTCTTCCAAGAGGGTATAACCTAAAGACGGAGGTAATGTTAATGCTAAGGAGGTGCGGTTGTTGGATTAACCTTTTTAGGAAACTTTTTAAAACGTTGTATGTGCATTAGATAAATATAGAACTATCGATAACCGCCTATAACCGGCTTAATCTTAACCTAGCGGCAATCGTAGATAGCGTAGATACTTATAAATACTAAAATGCAAATTAATCGACAGCTTGTTACCGGCGTAGGATGTAGAATAAACAAGTCGGTGCTTCTTAAAGTTACAACCCTAAGGTGAGTTAAATAACCCTAAGGTAAGTCTAATAACCCTAAGGTAAGTCCAAGACGTCCGCTTCGGGAAATATTAGGGGCAAATTCGGGAGCTTAAGTTAACGTCGACTTAGCGGCGAGTTAAAAGCTTATAATCGAAACTAGAAATTCTATAGTATCCGATTACTATACACGAATTACCGAACATGTTCTCTAAGTAGCGACTTAGTAACCCTAAGTAGTGCTAACTAGCTACTTAGGAGGTAGTAGTAAGGTCGTCGCGGAGGTTAGTGCCCCGGGTCTATATACGCGCGATAGTAAACCTTAGAAGGTTGGTACGCGTTTGAAAACAACACGCTCTACTACTTCTAGTTAGTGTGCACTATTCTTCTCCGACGACTTACTAACACCCTTTTAGCACACTAGCCGGAGATAGTAGTACATCTAACCCGACATAATATATAATAGTGCGCATAATTATTTATAGACACGATAGAGACCTTACATTCCTATAGGCAATAGCATCCGAACACCCTAAGGAAGGTCGCGAGAAGAAGCGTCTACTAAAACCGTTAAGCTAGTTACTCTCGAGGACCCCGACCTCTTTGTCTTTATCGGCTATAACGTAGGTAGCTAAGCAGCGTTCGGAAAGTCCTACTTATTTATTATTATTATTAGTAAAGCAATCCCGCAAGCCGACTATAATAACTCTAACCTTATCGCTAGGCTCGTCCGATATGAGGTATCCCGCTTCTAGGTCTTCGAAGAGGTCGCGGTCCCGGTCTCTATCTATAGGGTCCTTAGATTAAGAACTAGATAGCGATCTACGCTATACTAAGAAGAGGAGTAGGGTACGTTGTAGACTAATATCGTATATACATATGTAGCAAACGCTAATAGGTTATTCGATAGATCGATAAAGAGCGCTCGTAGCCGGCGGCCTACTCTCGAGGGCCTAGTAAGCCGCCTATAAAGTCTAGTAACGGTAAAGGCCAACACGATAGCAACGAATATAGTAGCAACGACGACGATATCGATTCGGCTAGTACCGGCGAAGGGGATAGCGAGCTCGAGTATTAGTTTACTAAGACTACTAAGGGGGAGAAGAACTAGGCACCTCTACCCGGCACACCTTTTTATAACGCTTTCTATAATACGTGTGTTTAGCTATAGGTAATGCACGCTACTAGTGCAAAAGGATGTCCAAGTGTAAGTCCTATATATATAAAAGATTAGGTTAACACCTCCGCTAGGCGGTGCTAGAAGGAAGCGCGAGGATAATACTATAAACGGGATAAGGAAGTCGAGCTTCCGAGGCGACTATCCGAAGAGGCTATCTAGACGGTAAGTCTATATAGCTACCTACCCTAACTACGCTAACTAGGTAGATACGAGAATTACTCCGCTAGTTCCGCGGCAAGGTTACGAAATAGGTCTACGCCTATATACTCTTAATTCCCGGCACGCCGGTTAAAGCTAGTAGTAGAGAGCGTATACGCGAGTAGGCGGCTACGTAAATAAAGCTAGAAGAGCTAATATTTGAATATAAGAACGGAGAACTAGTAAGTCGCCGCTATCGTCCAATCCGACTCGACTAACCGGAAAGTCTAAACGATACTAGTTGGACGGCGTCGTCGGCGCGGTAAGGTACGCGTTCTTCTAGGATAAAGGTCTCGGCGTTCGATCGGATATAGCCGGCCTTTTTAAGAAAGTTATACCGTTTATGCTAATTAGCGTATATGCCCATATATACGTATTCTACTCGATCTAGTCGACTCCGACAATAGCTCGTAATTTGGATAGCACCGTTCGGTACCCTACTATTAAACTAGCATATCTCTATGGAATTTTCAAGTTCAAGCTACGTAAATAGGACTCTTAGATATAGAAGCGATAGGATGCCGTTCTAGAGTACGTTATATTAAAAGTGCGTAAGGAGCTTCCTCGACCCTACGAAGACAGCCTTTCTAGTAACATTAGCTAGTTCGCCTATACTATAGACGGCGTACCGACTATAGAGGACATAGACTCCGACGCGGACGATAATAGTAACGATAAGGGTAATACTATAGATAATACCGGAGGCATACGAAGTAGCCCGCCCGCCTACCTAGACGGGCTCGTAACTAGGCCTATAACCGCGAAGGATATAACGCTAATTAGAGATAGTACGTACGGTACGAGTAAGGTTAGCGACGATAGTAACGAAGGCCTAGCGGATGCGTCTAGTAGTCCGATAGCGGGTAAGGAGCGAGGAGGGGAAGATACTAGAGAGGCGAACTTATCGTTTACGTAAGTATACTAGCGCTAAGTCGTAATAGAGCTAACGTCCTCGATAGTCGTACGGTGCTAAGCGGTGCTAGTACTAGTAGTCCGATAGCGGACAAAGAGTAACGAGGGAAGGATGCTAGAGGAGTAGACGTATTGTTTACGTAAGCATACTAGCGCCAAATCGCGCCGGAGCTAATACTCTCGATAGTCGCGCTAGTCTAAGCGGTAATAAACTATAGGCTCCGAATAAGCGTAGAGAAACTTAAGAGTATAAAGAGCAAGGCGGTATAGAGGACGACGAGGACGAAGTTTAGGAACCGGAGGAGGACGAAGAGTAAGTTATAGCAAGACGATATAACTACGTACTAACCGGGATGTAATAGTAGATATAACGGCCGGCGCGACGAGGGCTATTCCGCTTCTTAATCGAGTAGTAAGGATAGAAGATATAGTAAACTATTAGCCCCACTAACATTAACTTTGTCTAACGCTCTCGTAGCTACGACGACTACATCTACCTATAGGGCGACCAAATAGACCCCGATACTACCGAGTAGGTAGTTCTAGAGCAGACGGTCCAATAAGCGATCGGAAGGCCAACGGAAGAGCTTATATAGTAGTGCACTTTATAGGAGAAGTCGAAGCAAAGGGGGAACAAAGGGTAGAACGTTCTATAGCGAGACAAGGTGTTTAGTAAAGGACTATAGAAAAGAACGTATTAGGACGAGTTCAGGACATTAAGCTAAAGGAGGATAAGAAGGCTTTATATCGAGCTATCTAGGTTTAACGACAAGTAGTAGATACTATGTAGTACTAATACGAGTATGTGAATCCGACTATGCCTATAGATACTAGTTAACGCAAAACCGGCTAGATACTACGACTAAGGTAGCTAATGTAGACGTTATGTTGCCTACCGTAGAGTAAACGCTATATAGCGCTCGGTTATAGTTAAGCTATAGGCGACTACTAGTAAACTCGAATTATAGCGGTCGCTAGCAAAACGTCCACGGGGTAGGTCGATAGTAACTTAACGCCGAATTACTAAAGAGCGGTCGCTAGCAAAACGTCTATATAGTAAGTCGACGGTAACTTAACGCCGAATTACTAAAGAGCAGTTACTAGTAAAACGTCTATATGTTAAGTCGGCGGTAACTTAACGCTAAACTAGCGTATAGCTATAGCTATAAAATAAGAAGAAAAGACCGACGAACTTATAGGAAACAAACTCGTATAATAAGGGCTTTACGATAGCATTTCGTAAATTCTATAAGTAGAGAAGGAGTAGTTTTCCTAGACTTTACGAGGCGCGAGCGAGGCGCGAGCGAGGCACTCAGGGACATATGTTTTATACGAGGCGCGTAAGGCGGGCGAGGCGAGCGAGGCGCTCGCTAGCCTCGCGTTTTGGATTTTCGTAACGTAGTTAGCCTATAGCTTTATTCAGAGCCTCCGCTATAATTACCTTAGCTATAAAGTCCTTAAGATACTTATCTATATATTCTAGAATCTTCGTATTAAGTATCGTATTAACAATAGAGTCCTTATAGATATTAAGCGTAATTCTAATAATCTAGTAGGCCCTATAGAGATACTAGAGGTATTAAGGCAGTTATAAAATAAGGAGCTAATAATAACGACAATAATAGAGGTAGTTAAAGAGGCACTATCAATAGATATATTACTAATAGAGCAATAGCAATAATTAGAGCCTTTACTACTACTATGCAACTTCCTATATAGGTTAGCGTACCCACCGTACATACTAGCGTATATACCGCTATTTTACTTCCGTGTACCGTATACTAACACCTCTATAGTAAGCTACTAATCCCTTTATAAACTCGTCGGGTGGGTCTACTAGCGCTAACTACGGCGGACTATATGTTTCTTACACTGAAAAACTGCTTAAATCCGAGGGCGCTAACGGGGTTATAAGTATATAAACGACTCTCTAACCGCTCTTAGTAAGGGTTTTTAAGGGCTTAGTATTAGTAATTTCTACATCCCTAGCGTGTAATATTGTAGCAATATTATACCCTTAAGGGTCTATACTATGTTTATAGCATTATAGCATAACTATTGTTAATGTTGTTGTTTTAATAGCTAGTAGTGCAGCTATAGGTGTAATATCCTTCTGTTTAGCGTAGTTACCTTACTGCTCTTACTTCCTTTTAATCTACACGCTCTTGTTTACTCCTTCCTATTTACTCGCTCTTATTTACTACTATAAATACTATCTAGCGTAATATTGCGGACGAACGCCTCGTATTGTTCCACGTTTACGAGCCGCTAGAGTTCGAGCCGTCGGAGTTTAAGAGGTTGTAGCTATTCGTAAGCAACGTATAGGATCCTATAAAGTAAGGGAAGCGTACGTAGTCGTTTACCGAGTAACTAAACTACTAGTGTTATTATAGCCGACAAGCTAGAAGGACTAATAGTAAGGGCAATTATAAGCGGCTTAGATAGAGTTATCTGGACTATAGTAAGTTTATCGGACTAGTAGAGTTCGAGCAGTAGTAGTAAGCGTAGAGCGGCTAGAAGTTAATTAGAAGATTATAGACTATAAGGCGTCTATTACCGTAATCCATCACTTCCGTAATACTACGTCCAAGAAGCCGTTTAAGGTTACGGTATAGTAGATAAAGAATAAGCGCGGTGTTAAGGGTAACTATTGCTATAGTATTAAAGTTATAGATACTCGCCGCATTAACGACGGTATAAAGGTAGTTATAAGGCCTATAGTGGAAGTTGTCCCTAAGCTAGCGTCTATTAAGAAGGCTCTTCGAAAAGAACCGCTTCTTACTAAGGCTAGTAGTAGTTTTCTTACGACTAACTACGTCCGTAATATAAATCGTCCGGCTATCGATAACTTATAAGGCTCGTAATATACGGCGGTATAAAGGCAGCGTAGCTAGCGATACGGACGCGTAGATAGTATAAGCACTAAACGAAGCTCGTAGTGCTAGTATTCGCGCGAAGGAGGTAACCGGTATAGACGGCTAGAAGGTAGTATAAGGGTTAGTCTTCGCGGCCGACTAGTAATTAATGTATCTAGAAGATCCCCTTATTAGTCCGATATTCCTTATAGACGGTACCTACGGAGCCTACGAGTTAAAATAGATACTGTTTACTATCTACTACATTACCGCCGAAGGAACGTAGCTACTACTTAGTTAGTTTATTACCGAGAATTAGAAGGCTTACCTTATCGCTCCTTATATTGCGTAGCTACGTACGTAGGCTCTAAAGTAGAAGCTAAAGATCGTAGTAACGGACGATTCGAGCGCTAAGTAGTATACTATCCGTAAGGCCTTTACCGAGTAAGGTATCGACTAATATCTATACTAGAAGTACGTAAAAGAGACGTTGTTAAGGAAGTTTCCTTTAAAAGGATTCTCGGCTAAGTTTTTAGTGCTACTAAAGGCAATGTTTACGGCTAACACTCGCGCTAAATGCGGCTAGTTACTAGATAAGGTGGATTCGATACTCGCGGCGCGCGGTAAGGAGGATAGAAGGACGTATCTATATAAAAATTAGCCGGTAGAGTTGTTAATACAATAGGCAACGTAGGCTCGGATTAAAAATCCTTTACTATTAAGGGTAAGTTAGCATCCTTTTTCGAATTTATAATTAGCTCGACGCCGGCGTAAAGTCTACGCTTTACTACTTATAGACGGTAGCGTTCTCGTCGAGACGTCTAACGCTTTCTAATTTTCGAGCTATTTCTAACTTCTTTTATAGTACAATACTACGAACGCCGCGGAAGGCTATTACTCCAGTATTAAAGGCGAGGGTAATAAGAAGAAGATGCTAACATTGTTACGGTCGGCCAGACCTACGGTCGGCTAGACCTACGGCCTAAGGCACTAACCTTAGTTAGCGATAGGTATACCTTCACCTCGATTAGACCGATAGATATAACAAACCAGCCTTCTCGTACTTAATCTCCCGGATAACAACGTTCCTTGTTATCTGGTAGCTAAGAACGAGGCTATCCGAACGCTACCGAAAGATCCGATAGACTAGACGATTCGATAGTAGCATTTACGCCCTCTATATATACCGAACGTTTACGCCCTCCTCGGAGAAGACAGCCCTCAAAAACAAGACAAGACGAACGGTCGAGCCTAGCTCCTAATAGTAGCGTTCACGCCTTCTAAACGAACGGTCGAGCCTAGCGCCTAACGATTGCCCTTACCTTCCGACAAACTAAACGAACGAGACGAGACGAACGCGAACGGCGTATACTCTCGTAGGGACGCTCTTAGTAGAGCGCGGCCCTTTAGGTAAGACGAGATAGCCGAACGAGCGATACTACCGGACGAGTAATACTACCGGACGAGCACTACTACCGCTAGATAGTAGCGCCGAGGATAGCGCTCTTTTGAACTCGCTAGCCTTACGCGTACTCCTACTCTTAAGTAGAGCCTCCTTCCGAACAACGACTATTTATATACTAATCCTTCCACCCCTCGGTACGAGCCTTCGTAGGAACGCTACGCTAGTAGACACCTTCCCTCGAACGTACTACGCTCTCTACGTACCTCGTATATACGCTCGGACATACGCCCTCGCACCCTTATACGCTCGGACGCATAAACCCTCGATCCTTACGCCCTTATATATACGTACCGTACGCGCCTCGTACGTACGCTCCTTACGTACTCGCATCCTTACGCCCTCGTTCGCGTTGCCTACGTACGTACGTACGTACGTACGTATACGAATCCTCAAACGCGCTAGCCTTACATATACGTACCTCGTACGTACGTACCTTATACGTACGTACCTCGTACGTACGTACCTCGTAAGCCTCGGAGGTCGCTTACTAAGAAGATAAGAATCTAAGGCTCGGCGGAGCGTACATAGTATAGATTTAAGAGCAGCCTTTAAGAGCAGCATACACCGGAGTATACGGACCTAAACTACTAGATAGAGTTTATAGACTAATCCCCTAAAGAGCTAGACGGGCCCCGCGGAGCGATATACGCGGAGCGGAACGAGCGTTAAGATAGCCTGAACGGCGTGTTTAGCTAGAAGGAGTTTATAGACTAAGGAGCAGTGTATACGAGGTAGACATACGGAAGATTACTAAGCATAGCTACACTAAGAGCGGCTATACCGAGAGCATCGATAACACCGCTAGACAACACCGCCGGACGAGCGATACCGCCGCCGGATAGTAGCGCCGAGGATAGTACTCTTTTAATAGTACGTAGCGCCGAACGAGCAACACTACCGGACGAGCGACACCGCCGCCGGATAGTAGCGCCGAGGACAGCGCTCTTTTAATAGCACGAGGGGGGGGGGGTAATGTTACGGTCGGCTAGACCTATAGTCGGCTAGACCTACGGCCTAAGGCACTAACCTTAGTTAGCGATAGGTATACCTTCACCTCGATTAGACCGATAGATATAATAAACTAGCCTTCTCGTACTTAATCTCCTGATAACAACGTTCCTTGTCAAACATAGTTACTCTAGGGACTTGTCCTTTACCTTAAAACGAGCTACTAAGAGTACTTCGCGAAGTAGATAGTAGCTAACTATAACTAGTATAGAGGTACGACTAACGACACGCTTATAGATAGTATAGTTATAGATAGTGCTAGTAATAACGCACCGTCTCGTACCTTGTTCTAGAAGTATTATAGCCTAGATCCACTCCGGACATTCTTAAGAAGTACGTAGAAGGCAATAAAGAAGGAATAGATATAAGCTAAGAAGGACGAGCGTAGTAGTAAACCTCTCTCGAAGTATCTTTACCGATCCTACGATAATACTATACTACTAACGTATACGTATAGTTATTAGCGTAAGCACTACGGGCTATATAGGCATATACTTCGTAACTACCGCTTTAATAAATATCCTCTTATATAGCGATAGCTTCTTATAATAGTTATCTAAAGACTACTCTATAACGCTATAAGCGTACTATTATAGGAGGATTACGAGCCTTTACCGGAGCTTTACGAAGAAGGTAAGGACGATAGCGAGCTTACTATCGACTCCCTTCTACGTAGCTTAAAGGATTATCTCGGTAGAGTTACTAAGGACTTAAAGAACGCCTTCTACTACATTAAAGATAATAAGGTAGTCGATAAGGCAGCGTTACTATATACGTAAGTATAGTTTCTTAGGTACGTAAAGAATGCTATTTAAACGTATACTAACTATACTATCGACGACTAGATTACTACTAGATGACCGGACGTCTTCCTTATACCTTATATAATATAGAAGAAGAAGGTTAACTATACGCTAATGCCTCTACTAGCCTTTACTACGTTGCTAAAACCTCCGCCTCTAGTAGTAGCTATTACGCCGTTACTAAAACCTCTACTACCTCTACTACTAGCCGTTACGCTACTCGATATCGCTTTACTAGCGTTAACGTAGGAGCTCGAAACGCTCGCTAGTGAAAATTATATACCCTTACTACTACTAGTCGAAAAAACACTATAATAGAGTCCTTAGTTATTAGTTAAAAGAGCCGCTCTACCCCTTATTCTACCGTTATACGGTATATCTAGTATATTACTATTATACGGTATATCCGGTATATTACTATCTAGTATATTACCGTTTTACGGTATACCGCTATCTTATAGTAGCAACGTATATCTTCTACTACTTCTAAGCCGGATAGTATAGACATTTATACTAACGCTAGTTAGTTAGTCTATTATATAGGCTTTAACTATTAAATAGTTGCTATTGCCGGTTTTACCGGCTACTAACCCTACCCCTATTACTAACTCTCGCTCTACTAGTAGTAACAACAACTACTCTTTCGAGCTAGATAATAAGCCTCCGTTTAAGCCGGCTCTATAGCCGGCTAAGAGGCTAAGATAGTTAATAGACGAGTACTTCATAGACAATAGTAAGCTATTAGCATGTATATAGTTAATACCTTAGTTAAAACGACAGAGGAAGGATTAAGGGTAGTGGAGCCAAGGCTACAACACGGTAGAGCGGTTGTCACTAGTGCACCGCCATGGTTACCACTATGACAACCGGATCACCACCTTCCGAGATTGCGTGTATTACTTATTAAACGTTGTATTTAGCGTGAACATGCCACCCCTTGCATGGTGCAAGGGAGCCATGGAGTTGTTCAGATACTCATGACCCGCTGACAGTAGGTAGGGATCTTGAGCTTGGGCCAGAAAGCATCCGTCTACCAGCAGAGGGATCCAGAACGACGCCGTCTGGGGACAACGTCGCTCAATTTCTGTGAACGCACCACATTCGTGGCGTGATGTTGACAGGAGGTTCAAGGGCTGCTGTCCCAACCTGGTCATGTCGTGACCAGGTTCACAGCGATGCGGTAAGCACAGTCATCGGCCGTATTATCTTGCGAGCGTGCTGCAGAACAGAATGAGTCCTCGCCGACGATATAGGCGATATATTTCAACGACGTGGTGGCCAGAAAGACGGTCACATAAAGACGGTGCTGGTCATTGAGATGGAGGCACGTGGTGTGCGTGGATGGGAATGGAAAGCGAAACCGTGCAAACCATGCCAGGACAGTGCCAGCATGGCCAGACATGGGACGACATGTAAAATTGCGGGTAGGGTTGGCAAATTAAACACTACCTTAGGACGACATTTACAACCCTACCTCTCATCAAAATTGCCATGAGACAATTCCTCCTGAAAGCAGAGCACGGTCAGTCGGGACGATATCATATACTCGAAGGAATCTCACTCTCAAGCCGAGATTCTCACCCACACTCACGCAAAACCACCCGACGATCGTTCCGACTAGTTCTACTATGCGATCCTCCCTCGCCTCCGCCCTTGTGGCTTCTGTGCTGCTCCTCGGGTACGCGTAGCCACCGACCTCTCCGCCGACCTACATCATGCAGCAGCAGCTAACACTTTCGGCAACGCAGCTCGGCCTCGGCCTCGATCACCCGACGCGTAGAAACCAGTCACGGAACCCACCCACCTTTCCGAGGCGTACATGGCGTCCTTACATGTCTTTGCTTCAAAGGAGACCCGAACATAGAGCCCCCGCCCGGCCAGCAGGTTCCCATCAGCGCCAAGGACACCGACCACGCGTGCGACGTCATGAGAGGCACTCTCTATCCCAACGATGAGAACGTCTCGGGCAATGTACGTACCCTGCAGCTCTCTGACCGCATATCGCGATGCTGACATGGCACACAAGTGCGTCTTCGACAACAACTACACGGACCGCACCACTCAAGCGGGACGATTCGCCAATTACTGCACAGGCGGGTGGTCGCAGTGTTGCAACACTCAGGGCAAAGAGACGGATACCGATTGCGATTGGTGGCACCGCTTTACATCGTAGATTCGTTTGAGTCCTCGTCTGTGAGCGATGTGAGACGATCGCGAGCGAGACGACCGAGGCAATGGGCGGGTTCGAGTGGGAGTCGCGGCCAAGCGTTGGTTGCCGGCTCGGACGCATACCTATACAGCCATCCCGCACCATGTCAAGCCAAGTGAGATGTTGGTCGGAGGTGTATCTATTTCTTCTCGGCGGCCACGCCCAATCCATGTTGTATGTTTTGTCCCTCATCGTACCATGTTATCCACAGTATGGGTGAATCCGAGCCGTGTCGTACAAAACCTCGCTCGAAACGGCTTGTGAGAACGCCTGGCTCCGAGGAAGAAGTTCCGAGAGTGCGCTAAAGCTCCGGATTACAATCTCTGTGTCTTCCCACCAGCTTCTGGTCTGGTCCCTTCTGGACATGCGTGCGCTCCAGATGAGATCCATCGACTCTACCTCGTGTATGATACCTCATCTTCCATCGTTCTCGATATGCTATCGATACAGCCTGTACACGCCCTCAAACTGAAAGGGTATACATCTCAACAATGCTTCCCAGAACGCCGAATCGCCATGCACCCATATATTCCATCTCTTGGAACCTCTACGCCATCTTCCAGTCCACAGCCATCTCTTGCAACCCCACGCGATCTCGCACTCCGCACCCATCATCTCCCTCCCCATCTTCACGACACCCCATCCACCCTCCCCTTCTCTCCCAATCAAGGCACAACAACAACCCCAATACTCCCCGCCTGCGCCACCACACTCTTCACCACCCCTTCCAACTCCAACCCACTCAACCTCGCCTCCGAATGCTTAATCTTCGCAATCTCCCACACGTGCTTCAACGACACCTGTCCCACGCTCCCCAGCATACTATTCCCCGGCGGCGCACTCCCCGAATGACTCCCCTTGCCCATCGCACTCGTACTCCTCGCCTTCGGACCCGCCGTATTGCCCGCTCCTTTCAGTTTGTTCTTCGTCGGGGACACGCCCGCGGCCGCGAGGAGGAGGGTGGAGGTCGGGGGCGTGCGGATCTCGAAGTGGAAGGAGCGGTCGGGACGGACGGTGACGCGCGCGGGGACGGGGGTGCCGGTGATGTAGTTTGCTGTGCCTGCGAGTTGACGTATGTTAGTGAGGCTGGTCGAGGTGTGGAGGAGAGGGTGAATCGGGGGCACGTACGAGCATTGAATTCCTTGCAGAAGTCCATCGATTTTACACCTTTGGAACCTAGCGCGGGACCGACGGGAGGGGAGGGCGAGGCTTGGCCGGCGCCGACGATGAGTTTGACGATTTGGTCGCCTTGGACAACTCGTTTCGCCATCGCGAGGATGTGATGGGAGGATGTGATGGAGGTTGTCGTGCTGGGATCGAAGCTTGCAGTGAGGTCTGGCGCCAAGATATATCGGAAGGTCTAAGGTATGCGAGGAATACGAGGCAGCTTTCTGCGGTCAGTCCTCTGAGTATACTGTCTTCACTCGAGATATCAGTTTGTTCGATGCGAGTACTGCGCATGAAAACCATGTGAATCTGATGATCATCGTGTTATGCATTATAATTATGTACACTCCTCGCTGCTCCAGCCAGGAAGTGGGAGGCTTCTATGATCATTCTTAACGCCATCCGACCTGATCCATTGCCATCTATACTTCGTCCAGTCTGGAGTACTGCCTCCAATCCGTAAGTCGAAGCATGCTGAGAGCTGACTGCCGCATGTCGGCCTTTCCCGAGTCCATCCATGGTGATCGTGTTCCACTCCCCGATCCTGCCATGCCCTGCCTCGCCTCAATGCTCCATTTCCTCCTCGTTCCCACGGTGTTCCACACTTCCAAAGCGAATGTCGCTGTACAATCAATACAAGAGCGAATGTAGGGTATCTCCTCGCAGCAAAAAAAAAATTTTCCCGGCCCAGCACTGTGCAGCGTAGGCCCACCGAAGAAACGCCTTCACACCCAGCATTAAAAGAAGTCTCTCTCCAGAAATCGCGCATCTCCTCCAAGAGATACCAGCGTCGCTGAAATGCTGCAGATGAAATTCGTGACACCCATGTTCGTCAACGCCGTGCAAATTGCAATCAGGAACAGTGTATATGTCTTCTTCCCTTCCTTTCGAGGCCGTGCATATTCATCTCATCGTCGTCAAATCCTGCGCTCGCGCCTATGCTTTCTGGTACTCATTGTCCGACGAGGAAGCGAGAGTTTCGCCTTCCCATTGCTCATTGTCGCCAATCGGAGAGCGCATGCCGGTGGAAGGCTCGCGGCTGGAGGAAGAAAAGCTCGAGCTCGAGCCAATTGTCCACTCATCGCTATCACCGCGAAGAGCCAATTCGTAGTCGTCCAGATCTGTGAGCCCGTACGCGTAGGACTCGTTTTCTTCGCCGTGCTCGACGTAGTCATAGTCCCAACGGAACATTTTGCCGGGCTGCAGACGAGGGAGAAAGCTGCCTTTGGCGACGAAGTAGGCGATTGCGGCGATGACGCTGCCGCCGACGAGATCCACGGCGTAGTGATGGCTGAGGTACATGGTAGCGTACCACATCCACAGGACGTAGAAGGTGAAGAGTGGGCGGAGCTTCGGGAAGGTGTGTGACATGAAGAGGGCTTCTATCGTGGCGTTTCCAGAGTGGAGTGACGGGAAGGCGCCAAAGACGAGGGGCGACGCGGTGAATGTCGATGTGTAGAGATCGATGCCGAACAGCTTGTCAATGGCTGCCAGACCTGCGGGAGATCCGGGGATGGAATAGTTTGCTGGAGCCAAGCCGTAGAGGTTCTCGTACCACGGTGCACTGCATGGGAACATGATTTGGATCATGACACCAGTGATGTTCATGTATCCAAAGGCTCTCGCGAATGTGGGAGTAGTGCCGGGCGGGCCAAAGATGAACATGATGCCAGAACACACGAATGGCGCACCGAAATGCGTTATACCGTACGGCAGCCATGCGATCACGTCCAGAAAGGAGTTCTTGTGTGCAGATAGGATGTTGCTCAAGTTTGCACCGTATAGGATGTTTTCCAATGCTGGCAATACACGTACCCAAATGCGTGGTCGGTATGCCGGTGGTATGAATTGGCAGGCGAAGAAGAGGAATAACCAGCCTGCTATCGGCAAGAAAGGCATCAGAAATTGTCGTGTGACGGGTATTGCCAGACCTGTCAGGAGAGCTGTGGCCACTATCCCCTTCTTCACAGGCCCGGGATGCTCAACCATGCACAGAGCGAAAATGCCAATCGCAGCCAAGAACAGGTATTGTGCATCGAATCTTGTCCAGCGATGTGTCCGCAGGGCTCGAAGAGTGTTTATTGGGTTGAAGGAGGTCTCGAGGGAGGCGATTGAGGAGGTGGGCGAGGAGCGTGCGCTTATCTTGGACTTTGTCGCTCGAAATCTCCTTCGTATCCGATGTGGGACGTGGAGAGGTAGTGAAGGCAGCGAGAACGGTAATCGTGGGAGGGAAAATCGTGTCGCGGAGCCGTCGCCGCTGGAGGATGGATAGGCCGCCATGGTGGTGACAAGCCGTGGGAGTCGGCGGTATTCGCGTTGAAGAGGTCGAAGTGCTGGGATTCGCGAAGTCGAGGATCGGGGTGTTGGGTGATGCTCGCCGGGGATTCGTGTTGGGTGGTGGTACGGTCGGGTTGGCAGCGCGACGGCGGGGAGGAGGCGTGTGCGACACGCTCACGCGACAGCACGTCGAATGGGTATTGGCGGATCAAAAGGCTGCAAACAGAAAATGGCGGAGGATGTTTTCCAAGGGACCCGTCGTCTAAACGTGGGCTGGCTGGGTAGGAGATGAGGCGGATCTTTAGCGCGCTGTTTAATGAGATGAGGGCCCGGCAAGCGCTCCGTCCGGGAGTCCGCGAACGTCAAATCCTTGGGATGCGCCCGTGAAACACCGACGCGCCGATGCCGTGAGACACGCTGGGGCTGTGTTGTGGTGTATACGGTAGAATAACACAGGTATGGGATGATTGATATATCGTAGGCGTATACGGTATGGATGGTGATAGGACGGGAAGATGGTGAAGATTTGGGAAACAGGTAGGTAGTCAGAGGCGCAGCGGCCGGTGGTCTTGGTCTTGGTCTTGACTTGTCCTCACATCTCATCACATCAGCTCCAGTACTTCGTAGTAGTAGTCATCATCATGCTGCTTCACTGATCCTTCACCGCAAGCTTATCGAACGCCCAGTACCGAGCTGTCGCACTGCTGACGGATCTGAGGCGCAATTCTCTTGGACGAATTGGCCGCGCCCAACGAATCACATGTCTTGTGCAGACCAGCTATGTATGCAAATGGAAAGTGTCTCCGAGGAATCCGAACGCGCCGAGCGCAGGGCAGCGATCAAGACGATTCTGCGATTTGCGTCCGGCTACTGGGAAACGTTAAATACGCCAACTCGACGTCACCTTGCGCTAGAGTTGTGCAAATCATTTCGTTTATCGCGTGAAGAACACGATGCTCGACGCGACCGTACATCCGCGGTCATTCCTACTATACATACTCTCGACCTCATGCCTCCTACACATGCAGCGCAGCACCTGGAGTCGTGCGACACGGTCCACAGTGCGGTTCCACATCCACATACCCACCTTTCCATGTCACCGCCATGCGAGGGCCGGGTCTTGGCGGCATGTGCAAGGATTCCAAGGAAAACGCCGCTTTCGATCATCGAGCGGGCAGCGGAGCTAGACAAAGTCCGGATGAAAAATGTGAAAATGCAATCGCATCCCACGCTTCCGCCAGCGCTCCGGAGGAACAACGAGCACATGTTCCCATCAGCTCAACTGATGAGACTTGGACGGATTCAACGACGAGTCGTGTGAGGTCGCAAGGTGCCAGCGAATCCTTCCTGTACTTCGCTCGTGTAAGATTCACAGCCACACCTTGCAGGAATGCGCGGAGTCCGATCAAATTCTTCTGAGTCCAAACTACGGACAAGCAGTACCTGGTCACTAACGTAGTAAGCAAGGTAGGCCTGACATGCCTCGCTTTCTGCTGCCACCTCATCTCAGTCCTGTCCAATCATCCAAGTTTGCTTTTCACAAAGGCTAACGCATTCTGACCATAGATCCTCCCATACGCCTGATGGGCCGCAGCGTCGTTGCCAGTGCAGCAGTATCTGATAGTCCAATTAGCTTTCTTAATGGGCCGGAGTCTCACGCTGGAGCCGGATACTCACGGATCAGCCGCATCACAGTACGACCTGATGCGAGCAGCGAAAGTGCTGCAAGAAAATCCGGATGGCCTCGGAGAGAACTATCAGGCGTCAGCGTGAGGGATTCAGCCATGAAAACTCGAAATGCTACGTACACCCTGAGTATTGCAGCTGCCATAGCCGAAGACAGATTTTTCCGCTGGAGAATTCCTGGGGTTGCCTGCTAGGATAATGGCCTTGACAGCCGCGCCAGCAGCAGAAGTCAGCAAGGCGCGGGTGTCAGTAAGTCCTTGGTTCGGGTCTCCGCCGCCACAGATGGCATTGTCAGAGATCTGTGCACCCTGGAATGGTCGTCAGCTCTTGGAGAATGAATGCACGAATCTGTCTATGCCGCGGTATACCTGCGAGTACCCAACCACAACGAGCTTCGCCTGCGGACACCTCTGATTGAAAGAATTGATCTGGTTGGCAATGTTGGTCACTCCGGTTCGCATCGAGCTTCCATAGGAGTCTCCTCCGGTGGCAGGGTAGTTGATCGCCTCTGTGGTCGCCGACGGATAGGCGCCTACAATGAGGTTGATGAACACCCCGGCGGTCCCAAAGCCTGGCGATGCTGTGGTCTCACGGGCGCCAAATATATGGATTTGCGGACAGCCGGATTGGCGGCCTTGCAGCTCCGGTTCAGCGTGCACGCCGGCGAGAAGCGTAGCCGCGATGGACAGAGAGTTGAAGAAGAGCATCTTGAGTGTGTTGAAGACACTGGATGCGATGTCAAGTGGTTGGGAGGATGAGAGAAGAGGCAGGCGATGCAGGCGAGCTTCGCGAGGTAAGTAACATGGCTTCCTTCCATTCTAACATCAGGATAAATTGCCAAACACCATCGCTTCAGCGTCGGTCGCATCAACCTGTATGATGTCTCCGAATGGGGCCACCTACTACAGCTTCACTCTGGATCAACTGGCCGATATCCGCCTGTCGTCTACACCGTCGTGCACAAGAAGGCGAATCAGAGTTATCCAAAACCGTGGCGGACATTGAACGAAAACGCATCGTCAGCGATATACGACTCGTGACCCGCTGCATCGGACTCCACGCATCCAAACTATAGTTCGTTCCCCACTCAGGCTAATTCTCCGTACAGCGTTGTCGTATATATTGTCCGTCTTAGCGATATATCACTCCGACCATTCAGCCTATATTCCAGGCAAAGGACAACGACCACACCATCACAACACATCGACCGACCTGCTCGAGCCTCTTCATACACTCCCAAAAGGACCACGTGCGCTACCATACACCAGATCGTCTGTGGTTGTTTCCCAAACCCTACTCCAGCGCATGCTCGCTTAAAACCCGCACTCATGCACTAGCGTCGGAATTAGAGTGCTCTGCAGTGCTTGACCACTTTAGCTCGATACCGGTTGGATTTCCACCTTCCGGATTGCACTGTAGTGCCATCTATGGCGGTTTGAAATGTATTGCGACCAAGATACAGGCGCAGCCTCGCGCGAAGCGATGCGACGTCTCCCTCCCTCGCGAAAACGATGAAGTGAACATACAGCTCGCATTTAGCCAGAAATGCAAACGACTGTTTGGTCGATATGAGACTCCTTTCGAAATATAAGTTGCCCTTGTCCTGCTTTACAGCAGTCTGCTAATCAACCTTCCGATCATCTCCCACTGACAACATCAGACAACAACAACATCATGCTCTTCACTCGCGCTTTACTCGGCCTTGCTGCCGCTACGTTCTCCCTGGCTGCTCCCATCACTGAAGCCTCCCCCAACCTCGACGCTGCCAGCCACCTCTTCGCGCGCGAGAGCCCAGGACAGGGCACGAACAATGGCTACTTCTACTCCTTCTGGACCGACGGTGGAGGCCAAGTGAGCTACACCAACGGCGCAGCCGGCTCGTACAAGGTGTCGTGGAGCAACGTTGGAAACTTCGTTGCGGGCAAGGGTTGGGCGACTGGATCCCCCAGGTGAGTCTCCCGATGATGCTGCCTTTGAACTTTGTATGCTGATACTTCTTGAATCCTTCAGGACCATCAACTACTCCGGACAGTTCAGTCCCTCCGGGAACGGTTACCTCGCCGCCTACGGCTGGACCCGCAACAGTCTGGTGGAGTACTACGTCGTCGAGAACTACGGCACCTACAACCCCAGCTCTGCGGCTACGAAGAAGGGAACCGTCGTCACCGACGGCGGCACCTACGAGTAAGTCATCAATCATCCAAACGCACCCAGACAAACCGATCTCCCTAACGCAAACAAACCAGCATCCTCCAGACCACCCGCGTCAACCAACCCTCCATCGACGGCACCCAGACCTTCCAGCAGTTCTGGAGCGTGCGCCAATCCAAGCGTACCGGCGGCACCATCACCATGAAGAACCACTTCGACGCTTGGTCGAGGTACGGAATGAATCTCGGTTCGTCGTTCAACTACCTCATTGTTGCGACGGAGGGCTACCAGAGCAGCGGATCTTCGAGCATCACTGTCTCTTAGATTGGTGTAGGCGGGAGAAATAGGTTGGTGTTGCGTGCGCTGAACGACAGACATGGTCGGGGTATGTCTGGTACATTCGCTTGCGGGAGAGTTGACAGTACATCGTTGTGGGGGTGGAGAAACGACAGAGGGAAAATCGACAGGGAATCGGTCTAGGTAGACGATGTCAATTGATGCGTCTTGCGGAGAGTGTCCCTTTATTCTGTCTCTGTGTCGTCGGCGTTCGCCTCCCTTGTCTGTCCATCCGGGTGCTCAATTTGGGAGGCGTCGATATGCACATGGTAGTCTGGAATCTGGCTGCGTCGCATGGCCGCACTTGAATTTTTTGTCACATGCTAGCGCAGCTCCAAATCTTGAGGGCCGATCCAGATGGCGTAGATCGAGAACGGCAAGGTCGTGTTGTAGACAATGCATGGACAAGGTCGAATGTGGATTGTATCCGGCAGAGGTGACATTGATGCGCAGCCAGGATCTTGAAGCTAGACTAAAACGAAAAGTGGGGCTAAACTCAGGCGCGTCCCTCGCGACTTCGACGATTTCGGGGTCAAGCATCTTCTGCCCACAGTATTGTCTTCCAACGATCCGGATCATGTCTGTCGATGGGAACGAGAACAGCACAGGTATTGATATCCTCCGATCGGAGATCAAAATCTGGGAAAGCTCCTTCAAGGCCGAACATGGACGCAAACCCGAACGCGCGGACATCAAGAAGGACGCGACTATAGGTGAGCTTCCACTCCGGTCTTGCTAGATGACCAAGAGACGACTGACATGCGAGAATCAGCTGCAAAGTATAAACAATATCAAACCGCGACCCGTCCCTCGACCACATCTCGAAAATTCACGAAGCCGCGAGAAGCTCTGCAGGAGAAGTCTGGAAATGGCTCGCATAACGCACCGGTGGCCAGGACACCCTCGAATGCCGTCCGAACGGTTCTCCATACAGCCGTCCTCTCGCCGGTTCAAGAAGTCGAACCTACACCCGCCCACATCCGCCTGGCGCTCGGTCCGACGCCTCAGAAGGACGGTCAGGTCCTGGGTATCTTCGACCTTCTGTCCGGTACACCTTCCCGCAGCGACCCGACCAACGTCACACATCTCGTCGCTGGAACGCCGAGTAAACCTACGGCCACCACTCTTGAGGCCGCCGTGGACAGGACACCTCAATCATCGAGCAAACGCTTCTACCTCGACGCATTCGCCGGCACGCCCTTGAAACGCAAACGGGAGGACGAGACCGCAACACCCAGTTCTTCAAAGAGAAAATACGCCACGCCATCTTTCCTACGCCGCAGCTTCCCGCTCGCTTCGATCGAGGAGGATGGCGCGGATACTACGACCGGCACGACATCCATGGCAGCGCCGTTCAGGAAGAAGGGTCTAGTGCGCAGTCTGAGCAGCATCATTCAGAATCTGAAGAGGCAGGAAGAAGAGCGCATGGACGAGGACTGGGATATTCTGAACGAGATCGAGGAGGAGGAACAGAATGGCGGTGCTGTGGGTGGGAAGAAGTCCGCGGCGTCGAAAGTGCTGGTGCAGGATAGTCAGACGGGGGATATGCCGCTCGGACCGGATCAGGCGCCGGAGTCGAGTGAGGATGAGGAAGTGGTGGGTCGAGGCGATCGGCCGAGGAAGGCGTGGAAGAAGAAGGGGTTGAAGAGGCAGACGAGACGGGTGATCATGCGGCCTGTGGTGAGGAAAGCTGGGAAGGAGGGAGAGGGGTTGGAGGATGTGGTCGAGGAGGGGGAAGCGGAGGTAGAGAAGGCGGTGGAGATTGTGCCGGAGACGCAGCTTGTGGAGAGAGGAGATGGGAGCGATGCGTATGCGTCGAGTGAGGACGAGGAAAGCGAGGCGGAGGCTGGTGGGAAGAAGGTTGCGAAGCGGAAAGTCGTGAAAGTGAAGGGATCAGAGCGTGAGGAGAGTGAGGAGAAAAAGGTCAAACCGAAGAGGAAGGTGAATGAGTTGGCGCATGCGAATTTCTGCAAGCTGAAGATCAAAAACAAGAATTCGAAAGCGAATGGAAAGGGTGGTGGGAGGAGGTTTGGAGGAAGACGATAGTTCATTGGTATGGATACGATGAGACGATGCATTGATGCCATGCTACATATACGATCGTTCACCGATATCCACCGCGCTGACATGGATCATTACCACAGCGATGACAGGGCCTTGTCGTTGAGTACGTCCATTGGCATTCGTCCCTACGTCGAGAGTCACTCGAGATGTTCCGAGCATTACCTCGCCCTTCTTCCTCAATGGCACACCGCTTATCTCGCGGTTGCAGTACCTCCTCCCGCAAGTGCATCCCTCTCGGGGACCTGGACCCATGGTGAGATGCTTCACAAGCCGGACGGATCGATGTCCAGCTCCTCAAGGCATGTGGTTGGTCATGTGATGCTGTCAATCGCGACAAGAGGCGTAAACATGTTCCAGTAGATCGGAGGTGAACTCCGATATAAGATGAGGAGTGGGTGTGATTCAGCAAGATCACTGTTCGGCAAGCAAATCCGGTAGTTCCCGTTATTCTCACCTACACCTACAGCGGATTGGCGCACCGGGAATGTCCTCAGCCTACCTTCTAGGATCGTTGTCGACTTGTCGTGTTCAGAATCTCATTCCGATTTGCTTCCGGGAAGCCAGGTCATCAGTATCATCCAAAGCCTTGGCAACTGGCCCGACGCGCACACCCGCAGTTGGGCCGATGCGCGATCTGACATGCATCCATCAGCCGCATCGAGGATGTGTGGCTTGGCCCCGGTTGCCTGAATCGGATATTGCGTTTGGCATCACTTGTGAGTAGTTCGATCTTGGTCAGATCCGCCGCAGCCATGCGGAGGGTCCGGTCATGCTTCAGAAGGACCTACATCTGACGTCAAATGACAACTTGAAGGGATCGAACTTTCGAAGGGAACTTCCCTGCCGCAGAGCCGCACGTCCGATCGTCGATGTGAGACGCCCACGTTCGTCATTCTTGGTGTGAACTGGGGTATCGGGACTTTACTCCGGATTGTGAGTGTGGACATCGTTCGATTGAGAGACATCATGCAGGAAGTCAGGGACTCGTTGCAGGCCACATTTTGGTCGATGGTCGAGGGTGTGGAAGTGCTGGTCGCGGATGAGGTCGGTCGGCTGGCATACCTTCGGTAGAGATATTCTCGGTAGAAGTTGTCGTATGCCAGTGGCGAGGGCCCCGAGAGTATATGAGGACGAGGATCGTGGTATAGTCGAGTGCGGTACTGTACTTCCAATATGAGGACAAGTCGTTATGATGTTTCGACGGTGATGGTCGATGATGTTTCTTGTCCGCCATCATATCGGCGATGAAAGGAGCGAAGAATGAATTGCGATGGAGTCTAGAACCTTGGGCGGGAGTGGTCCACTAGATGACGGGACCCTTGCCCGATGCCCAGCTTCCAACGGCTTCGCCTGACGATCGGAGCTTTGGGCCACGAACGTCAGTCCCTTGTCTGCGCTCATCGCACATCGCACATCGCCCATCTCGCCGCACGATCGCGACCATGTCAGCCCTCCTGCCATCGCGTTTCTGCTTCGGAACGGTCGATCGGCGCTGCGACCTTCAACACGAAGCGCGCTCTTCTGTCCCGCTGACACTGGGCGCCGAACCTCTCCTGCATCGAGGGCCGATTTGCTCTCGATTCACGTCGCTTTCCTGATGCGCTGTCTTGCCGTATCGGTGCGACTGGACTGAAGCAGTGCTGAATCGCTGCCCTACGAGTCCCCGACTGCCATCGATCCACTCAACCCTGGCACTGGCTGCCCGTATCGCTTCTTCGCTGTCGTTCCCTCCCCGCCTGCGCCTCCCTCTGTACTGCACTGCCTTACGTTGCATCCTACTCGAAATCAACATTCACAGATAGCTCGAAAACGCCGTCTGAACAACTTTACACGGACAACACAAACGCCTTACACATGGATCCCGACCTGGACGTCTCTTTCTAACTGCACGATGGCATCACACAATGCCCGGACCGCCGCTGCGCAACCCGACAATGCAAGCACGCCGGCGTCGACCCATAACCCTCGTCGTCCGCCGGCTCACCGCTCCGTCTCCCTCCTACACACGCAAAAGCGTCAGGCCGCGCAGCAGCAACAGCAACAGAAGAAGAGCGATTCCTCTTCGCCCGACAGCAACGACCTCAGCTCGAAATCGTCTCCAACGGGCCTCAAAACTGGCAAGGGCAGTTCAGGCGAGAGCAGTAACGCCGACAAATGGTTTGACCAGTCGAACAACGAGCTCCGCGACGCCAGCGCCACTTTCGCTGATGGCGACCCGCCATTCTTCATGCGGAATTCATCTTCGTCCGAGACGCCGCCTGACGCTCGGCGAAACGCCACGGACCATGTTGGTGTCGCGAGTAGTGCGGTGCCATTGCAGGCCGGTCTGTTGAGAATGGGTACAGATGGCAGCAGCACGGAAGAATATCGGGGTGTGATCGACGACTTGACGATTGAGAACAAGAAGTTGAAGAGGAGGTTGAAAAAGTACGAGAAGATGCACGACTCCCACTTGAAAGATGAGAAGTTGTTCGAAGTCAGGATACATGGCTTGCCGACCGATAAGAAACGCGAACTGGAGGATACTCTTCGGAAGTTTGCAGAGAGTCTGGTGAACAATGCTTTCCCAAGCGATGGATACAGTGGGCTCATGCCTATGATGCCAAAGGACAAGACGGGCACCTCCATGACATCTCTCCCGCAGACCGACTCGGCTTATGCATCCATGTCGGCATCCGGCCAAGGCTCTTCGAGTCTAGGCAACGAGAGTCGTCCGATGAGGTTTTCAGGACAGAATACAGCGTCGAAGCGCGAGAATATCCACAGCTTCCTGCATCACATTCCTGAAGGTCTTCTACCCCAATCTAGTCCTGCGAACATGACGGAGCGTATGAAGAAAAAGGTTGTCGTGCGTCGATTGGAACAGATTTTCGCGGGCAAGGGAGCCGCTCTCGGCGGTCACCAACATCCTCAACAACAACAAGAAGTGTCAAACTTGGCCGCACGGGCGGACAAAGCCGATACTGACGCGCAGGGTCGAGCTGCGGCACGAGTCGAAGGTCACCGCGAAGCTCACATCATGAGTGGAGAGGTCGAGGACCCCGCCGATGCTTCCGCCACGAAGACTTCCCATGAAATATCGCCCAACAGTCAATTAGAAGCCGTCAAGGAGGACGCATCAGCAGGACCTCGAGAGCACCAGCGACCAACGCGACCTCTCGATCTCGATCCCCACCGTGCTCAGATTCCCGTCGAGAACTTCCAATACATGCGTCACTTGGGGTTCTCGCCGTACGACCCGATGTCGTCCACGTCGCCTGAAGAAGGCCACGGATGGGTGTACTTGAACTTGTTGATCAACATGGCTCAACTTCACACTATCAACGTGACCAGTGACTTCGTCCGCAAGGCCGTGACGGAGTACAGTTCCAGGTTCGAGATCTCGGCTGATGGCCGCAAAGTACGATGGAAGGGTGGACGGACAGTCACCCGCACTAGCAGCAGTGGTGGCGCGTCTACCAACAGCCCTCTCAACACAGATACTACCGACGATCAGAGTCCGCGCAAGCGGCCTAAGCTGGCGCATTACGACTCCTTCCGAACGGAAGACTACAGGGTGCCTCCTGGTGACTCTTCGATCCGTCCGCCGGAAAATAAGATGATGTACACACCTCTTTTCTTCCATCGCAGCAACTCTGATGAGTCGTATGGCTCTTCCTCGGAAGAAGAAGACAACATGTCCTCGTATGCTCGGGCGCCTGTGGGAGGAGACTCTTCCGCGTTGACATCATCCGGCATGCGCACTATCGTAGCCAAGAAGAAGCAGAAGCGCGAGGATGGTCCCATAATATTCTACACTAATGCGAGATTCTGTACCGATCTCAGCGGCGACCGCAAGGTAGATTGCAACGCCAATGCGCCGCCCTATGTGCCCGCTAGCTCGATCCCGCTAGGCAAAGCGAGGGCCTTGGGAGGGGAAGTGGAGGAGAGAAGAGGTCCACTAGCAGATGCCAAGGAGTTGCCAGAGGCGATGGATCTTGACGACAATCCCATACCATCGAGCATGGAGCTCTTCTTCACGCCGACATCACCTGCGGGCGAGGTCGAGGACTGGCCCAAGCAAGAGCCGCTAGAGCTCGAGGTCACTGGCATCGGTGGCGTATGGCCTGCAGACAACTTTACCATTGACGTGGAGACTCGGCATGCGCAGATTGGACCTCGGGCATCTTCGACAGCCGTCCAGCCAGTCCGCCCCATAAGCTATCCGCCGAAAATTGCCCACGCTCTCCGCTCCTCCACGTCGCCCAAAAGCAGCAGGCGCTCGCAACCCAGAGTTGCTCGCCAAATCCTGCGCACGGCTTACCGGCCCCTCGCCCCGTCTTCCCTCCCTCCAGCCCTTTCATTCATGCCGTACGCCTCCTCTTCGTTCGAAGAGGACCAATCGGAGTACTCATCTGATGAGGAAAACCACTGTCCAAACCCCATGCTCGACTGCAGTTCCGCTCCTTCTGCCGCGCCACAACCAGTGGGAATACAGTACGATTCGACATCCGAGGAAGGTGACGTCGAATCCCTATCGGAGGACGAGTCCGAGGGCTCGTTCGATTTCCTCGCCGGGGCCAGAGAGATAGACCCTCAAGCTGTGAGGGAGCAGGAGAGGGAGTACGACGCGAACATGGCGGAGAGGTTGGCCGAGGAGATTCCAGCGGGTAGCTCTGCTGCTACCGCAGGTGGTGGAAGTGGCTTCAATTCTCCGGTGCTTCCAGAGCTATTGAAAGGTCTGAGTGACGATTTCAGGAAAGGTATCAGGGAAGCTCGACCGGGTCGGGGTGGTGCGGGCATCAGTGGCGCGATGAAAAGGGCCACAACGGCGGACAGTGTCACTGCGTTGAAGGGTGAAGCGGAGGAAGAGGTGGATGCCGATGGGGATAAGGATATGGTAAACAGCTCGGGATGAGGTATGACTGGATCTCGACTTGATCGAGGCTGTACAGATATGTTCATGGAATTGATATGAGACGACGAGGTGCTCATTCATAATTGACATGCTTCAAGCTTCATTCGGCTTCCATCGTGCTTCAAGTCCTGACTCACTGCCTCTCTCGCCATAGTAGTACACTGCCAATTCAGGAAAACTTCATCACTTTTCTAACGGCCAGACTCTGTGATCGGACTCGATGCTTCCCGTCGCTGATGGTATTCATTTAAACTTCCCAACCAGACCTGCGATCGCCACCCCGCGCCCGGGGATCTCCAACGCTTTCCCACCTCACTCATGACCTAGCCAAACGAGACGCGCATTTGCCATCTTCACAACTACACAACCTTGCACAACAACAATCGGATGACGAAGGTCGAAGTCGTCCAACAGTCCGGGAAGACATATTTCTGTGCTTGGTCACACCGACCACTCCTGCTGACTGAGGTGCTCTTTGGTTTCTGATGTCCCACCGCTTTGCTTGCTGGAAAAAGACGAGCGCCTGGTTCTCGGGAAATCCTGCGCGCTCTCCACATGCGCATGCGAACTGTGGAACCTCTGTACGATTTTGTTGTCTTGGTTCTGCACCTGGGTTGACGGTATAGAGGATTGAGCTCGTGGACGTTTCGGCAGCTGGATGGTCTGGAGTTCCGACGACTGACTGCGGCTTTGTGACTGACCGCGGACCATCGAGGTTGGACGGTGTCCATCTGTGGCCGTCGCGGGTTTCGGATATTTTATTGCTGCGAACATGGATCCTCAACTTGCGGCTATGGGCGCTGCGACGCCGCCTTATGGGGAGACTGTATTGCCGGCGCCGCCGCAGGCCGAGGTGGATGATTTCTTAAGGAAGAAGAGGAAGGCGAGGGAGCATAAGGTATGTTTCGTTGTCCTCTTCTGTTTGCGATTAGTTCGGGCTGGAAGAGAGGCTTGCCGGATAGCTGTGCTTGGGTTGATGAGTGCTGTGTGGTCGAGGCAGGATCTGACGGTACTGGAGTCCCGGCTGACGACATATCAACGTATAGGCTTGCTATCCGTGTCGACAGAGGAAGGTGAAGTATGTCGTTCATTCGAATTGAAACATCTAGGGGTCGACTTGGCTAATCACGACAACAGATGCGATCTCTCACGACCGTGCACAACCTGCAAGGAACGCGACCACCCCGAACTGTGCTCATACCACCCTCCGAACAAGAGACAAAACATCGATCTCCATCCTCAGACCCCTGCAATGCGAATGGACCATCAGGATGCAGGGTCGGCTATGTCGCAGAACCACAATCCAGGTTACGTGACGTTGGCACGATCTGAATTCGACTTGTTGTGTCGGAAGCTGAATGGACTGGAGAACTCGATCGCAGACCTGAGGCGCGAGATTCGTCGGAATTCTCATGAAAATAATGGAATCCACGAGAGTGACGGAAGTAGCGAGGGACCTAGACCGCAAACGCATACTGATGTGCACGGATTGCACACTCAGAACGAATCGGTATGTTTGATGCAATAATTGGCGAAGTGCGTCGGACGCTCTAACACCACGCAGGGCGAAATTGTTCACCTCGGCGGAGGATCCGTCCCAGCGATGCTCTATGCCATCAGTCAAGGCCAACCTCCGGGCGGTGCAGAGCAGTCTCAACTCCAAGAGTTCCTCGGCAAGTCCGTTCTTCCGCTCTTCGGTCTCGATAACGAGTCCGCCACATATCCTTTCGTCGATCTCTGGGGCCTACCACATGGCTCTTTGCAACGTGCTCGAGAACTCGCAAAAGCACTACCAGGCGATCAGCAACTATTGAGTCTGTTCGCGAGCTACCGCGACATTGGCTACATCATCTATCCTGGCGTTGCAGACTTGGAAGTATTGGAAGCTGATCTGGCGGCTTTCTTGGCCAACCGATCAAGTCAGCCGAGTGTTGATGACGGAGTCACAGAGCAGTCGATTTATGGCAAGAGCTTCTATTGGTTGGGAATGCTGTTTGCTGTGCTGGCGAGTGGAGCGCAATGCAGCGCGTTGACGAGGAAGGAGAGAGAGTTGACATCGCAGGTTTACGGTGAGCAAATGTTGCCGACTGCAGCGAAGGACTATTGCTAATCTGCCAAGTGTGCTGCGGATTCGAATGCCTGCGATTCACAAACTTCTTGTCGCAGCCGCATATTGAGAGCATCCAGGCGCTGGTCATCATCGGTACGTGCGGCATGTAATGAATGGTGGAGAAGCTCAACCCACTGACATCGAACAGGTAACGTCATGACGAACAACATGGTATGTTCACTTTTGGCTCCAAGTAGACTGGTCCGATCACTGACATCACACAGAACGCTGGAACGGCATGGTCGCTGCTCGGCCTCACCATTCGGCTCGCTCAAGGCCTAGGGCTACATCAAGCTTGTCCACCACACGTCCCAGCAGAACACGTCTTCCCTCGAAGCAAGGTCTGGTGGTCGATTATATGGGCAGACAGTTTGTTGTCCATCACCTACGACCGCAATGCGGCCCTTGACGTGAACACGATGCCAATGCCGAACCATTTTGGACCTGGTAAGCCATGAGCAGTAGCTCGAAGCCCGTCCTCGATCTGGATGTTATAGACACGTGCTAACTTGCAAAATCCGTCACCAGTCTCCTCCTACCATCAATGCATGTACCGCATGTGCAAAGTCGGCCTGGACATCATCCGCGACCGCGCCAGGGTCACCACACCCCGCGAACACATCGCCAGCATCCGCCAGCATCGCGACTCCATCGCCGCCGTCATGCGCGATGCGTCCGAACACCTCCGCGACTCCCGGAAATGCACGACCGTAAAGGATACACTGGAGCACTGGGCTCTATACCTCCACACCTCCTACGCCACCTCCGAACTCTGCCGTCCGGCCATCAGTCCCTCCACCACCTCCAGCGAAATCGTCAACACCTTCCGATCCGTCTGCATCGAACACCTCGCCAACACCGTCGAAGCCTTCCTGGGACTCAACAATATCACCTTCTTCGCCCGCCAATCCTGGGCCGCGGTCCACCGCGCCCTCAGCTCCGCCCTCCTCCTCGGCATCCTCGGCGAACACACCCGCAGCGAGCGCGCGCGCCGCCTCGTCGGGAGGTTCATCACCCTCATGTCCGACATCACCTCCACCGTCGACCCCACCGAAGTCTCCGCGCCCGTGCAGCGGGGGATCTCCGCGCTGCGAAAACTCAACATCGAGGAGACGCGGAGTGGGGAGGCGGGGTTCGCGGGGAACGGCGATGCTGCTGCTGCTGCTGCTGCTGCTGCTAGTAGCGCGGACGTCGAGGGTTCGAGCGTGCAGATGGATCACAGTCAGATTTTCACGCCGGGGGGTTCGGATGGGTTGCCGGGGGAGGAGTTCTCGCCGTATTCGGTGTTGAATACGATTCTTTGGGGAAATAGTGCGGGGTCGATTGGGCCGGTTTCGGAGGGGGCGCCGGTGGCTATGATGTGAGAGGATGGGATGGATGGGTGAGGGAGGGCGGGCGTCGCTGTGTTGAGGCCATTATGGCTCGTTCTGACGATTTGTCCTCTGATGCTCCGTCAGATGTCTGACCTTCGAGGCTGTTGAAAGCAGCGTTTCGTCATGGTCATCACGGAATCGAGAGCCCTTTTGTCTCTCCTTGTGTTCGGAATTGCCACATTGAGCATGTGATCGTGGTCAGCTGGAGATGAAGTTGGGGTGGTCACGACTGCTTCATCGGGATCACGAGGTGGGACAAAACAGCATCGTGGACATCAGCGTCGTCCCGGAGCAGTCGGATCGGCAAAGTGGAGAGGGAGAAGGGGTGAGATGGAAGATCATTGACCGTGGGGTCGAAGAGAACGGTATGCGGATTGAGCTTCGTGACTTCATCATATATCTATTTTATGGAGCGTAAGAAGGATGAACACGAGTAATGGGTGGAAACCAATCCCGTGTCAAGACGTCAAGACAACCCGGCCATGGTGGTAGACCGCCCCTCTCACGCCTCGCGCTTTCCATGACCTGCCGGAGGATAGAGGCTCGTGAAATGGGGCACAGGAAGATCCCTGAACCTTCAGAGTCCATGACTTCCAGTCTTTCACTGCAGAGTCTAGAACGCGACGCGTTGCCCGGCGACTCGGCTCGCGACGACTTCTCGAATCCCAGCTCCCAGTCACACGTGCTCGTCGCCTGGAAATTCAGAACTGGTATCAACAGCCTCCAGCAAACTGTCAAGCGTGACAATGTCGATGACGGATAGCGCCTCGTAAGCCGCGCGTGCATGTCGCGCAACGGCTTTTCGAAGCCAGCGGTTTCGAACGTTGGACTAGATATAGGGCCTCGTCTCGGACCATTCAATTCTACCAACGATCTCTTTCTCGGCAATGTCTGAGTCCGAAACTCGACTCGACGAACCTGTCTCGGCACAGCACAAGTCGCGAGTTGATTGATGGCCAACGTGACCTGGCCACGTTCACCACGTTCGTAACGGCCGGATTCATCAGACATTAAGACCCCGATTCATCGCGTGTTTCGAGATCCGCAAGCGGAAAGCGCGTTCCAGGTAGCCGGTGCCGGATCCTGGGGTTGCACTTCTATGCGGCCACGTTGGAGACTCGAGATTGACGGGAGAGTGCCGAGCGAAAGTGTCATGTGTGTGCATGCATGTGGTCCCTGCCGGATTTGGCCGTGCGGTGTTGGATCTGGCGATGAGGCTGACATCATACCCTGATCTTCATCGCAATGCGGTTCGACGTGTTTCGAAGGTGTCTTCTGGCTCTCGATGACGATGTTCTTATCCTCGATCTCCAGGTCCGGTGCTTGGACTTGTCCAACATGCATAGTATCGATGTTTTAGTTTGGTTCATCATAAGGACCGAACATGGCAATCTCGATGGCATCCATGATCCAGATAGACAGCGCGTCATATACGCCTGCGACAAGTCCTTGCGCCGGCTCACCGCTTTCCACTTGTGCGAGAAATTGCTTGTCCTGTTCCGTGGTTGGGTTCTTCTTCGCCAGCTCGCGCAGAGATTCTGCGGCTTTGGAATCCTTGTGCAGGTCGAGCGTAACGACGTTGCCGTTTTGTCGCTTGTAGCTGATTGTACGGGCGGAGCGAAGTGAAGGACGCGTGGGCCTGGCGCTCGTGTCGACCACCACGGGATTTGCGACAGCGGCGGTGGCCATCGTCGCGGACTTGGAGTGTTCGGAGGAAATTGTGAATGTCTTAACACGGTCTCGTTTGGGTGCGGAGCAAGGTACGGAGGAGATTGACGGTGGAAGTGTGGCGTAAGGCTGTCTTTCTTCGAATGTTCCCTTGGGTGTAATATCGATCAAGGGTGATTGTGAAAAATCAACAATGAGTCTGAATACGAAGTCTTGATGGAGAGGCTGGTGTAGCTCTGGCGCCACACTGACGTAAGACGCGTGAGAAAAGAACGGCCCAGAAATTCGTCACTACTAGGAATGGTGTTACTAACGTTAGTATCGATAATAGTAACGTTACTAACAAAAAGGTATTAGTAACGCGTTACTAACACCACGTAACGTGATTTTGGACCTTACCTAGCACCCCCGAGCGGCGACAGTAATAGTAGTAGTCTAAATTAAAGGGTTATAGGTAAATTAGGTCGTTAAGGACGTGTATTAGGGGGGCTTAATAGCGTCTCGTTGCCTCCGAGAGTATAGTAGTAGAGCTATCGTCGTCGGTTAGTGTTATTAGTATCGATCTAGCTATAAAAGCTATATACTAAAACGCTAAGGAACAACCTCTACCCTTAAAATATATCCTTAACCTATTAATATTAAAGGGTAAAGGTTCCTATTTAACGGGTTAAAGTAGTCGAATACCCTTTAGCCGTAGGGCGACTTTTTATTCCTTACTCCGCTCTAGTACTAAACAACGACTACAACTTAATAGTGTTTACCGCTTATGTTATTAGACTAGCTTAACGACGAGGTATTCGGCGTTCTATTAGCTACTATCGTTTCCCCTACCTTGGATTAATGCCTAATGTCCCTTAAGGCTCGAAAGTATCGATTAGAGGGCGATATAGAGCTAGTGTTAACTAGTAATGTCGTCTTAAATGCCTAATAGTCTACCTAAACCCTAACCCTAACCCTTTAAAAGGAACCTTTACCCTTTAATATTAATGCGTTAAGAATGCATTAAGGACGTAGAAGTAGAAGCAACACCTTTTTAGGCTCGGCAAAAGAATACGGCTTAAATACCGGACCTTCTAATTACGTAAGAAGGGCAAAAAGAAGCGGGTATTATTTATATAGTATGTATTACTAGTGTTTCGTTATAGAGATTAGAAAGCTATAAAAGGATATGTATAATTATTTGCCTACTAACCGACTAAGCTATTTAGCCGGATGCTAGATACAAAACTAATAATCTAACTACTATATAATACGGTATTTCTTTAGCTAGGGTTATAGAAGGGGTAGTATACTATAAGAAGTATAAAGATATCGCAGTGTATAGAACGCTAGCTAGTAATCCCACTAGTAATAAAACTAATTCTTACTATTGTTAAGTTGCACATACGTGCCTTATAATATACGACTATACGTTATGTAAGCGGCATTCGCCGCTACGCTCGGCGTCGTATTATCTACGTATTATTAACTAATAACGACCTTACCTAAGGTCTAGAGCTAGGCTATGCCTTAGCCTTCCTTAATAATTACCTCCCTTCTCCGAAGGAGACGTCTTAGCTCCTACGACTATCTTACGTTCGGCCTACTAAGCGTAGGCCTAGTCTTTATCCGGGGCTACTTTCTTTATTAACTTCTTAATGTAGCGTTTGCATCGCTACGCGCGCTCTATTTGCGTATGTTAATTGTTGCTTACGGTTCTACTACGGGTAGCTGCGTTTTAGCGGGTCCTTTATAGTTAAGGGCAACCGCTTATAGGTAGGTGTTGTTAATGTTTTCGCTGCGAAGTTTTCCTCTACTCTTCTTTAACTTTATTAACGCTCCTCTCCTACGAATAGCATATTAAACTTTAACGATACTTAAGACTCTCGTAAGCGCACCGTACGCCTCTACTATCTCTATAATCTCTTATTAAGAAGTAAGCTTCTAGCTTACGAGCCGCTTATTATATACTCGCATATATTATTAGACTAGCAAGCGAGTTACAATGCTACTACGACGTGCTCCTTAGCAGCCGGCTATTATACTAAACCTTCCTCTACGCTCTAAGTAGGATGCCTAGGGTATAGTAGTAGCGTACTACGAGCGCTACTTGCCGTACGCGTACGATAGTAGGTTACTACGCTCCTTGCTTACTAGGCTTCTACTAATCGCCTATCTAGTTAACGAGCATTACTATAATAGGGTAATAACTATCGGTAGCAAGGTTAAGTACTAGCGCTATAAGAAG
>JALRMM010000320.1:0-42359 GCA_026122155.1 Zymoseptoria crescenta | reverse complement strand
CCTAGAGTGCTTCCGTCCGGCGGTTCTACGGCGGCTATACGACGCAACTCCTATACGCGGACGCGAGCGTTACGTAAGCGAAGCGCCGCCGAAAGCCTTACCGCTTCCTAGTCCAGCTTATTAATCTCCATCTCCACATCGGGAACCGATATAGTCGATTAATTAGATAGTACTGCCGACCCTTGTCGTTTGCTTATAGCCCGCTAAGGAGGAGTAGGTAGCTCGCCGGTAGGTATCTCGTCCGCTATTAGGTTCTATAGACCGCGGGCTCTTAGAGAAGAATTAGAATTGTAAGAAGTATAAAGATATTGTAGTGTATAGAACGCTAGCTAGTAATCCTACTAGTAATGAAACTAATTCTTGCTGTTGTTGAGTTGCACATACGTGCCTTATAATATACGACTGTGCGTTACGTAAGCGGCATTCGCCGCCACGCTCGGCGTCGTATTATCTACGTATCGTTAACGACCTTACCTAAGGTCTAGAGCTAGGCTATGCCTTAGCCTTCCTTAACAGATTGGGGATCTAGCCCTTAATATATATAGGGAGGAAGTTAGGTTAGAAGGAAGTTGTTAGCTTCTCCTAAACGGGTAAAAATTAATACTCTCGATATTAGGTATTAAATTAGGCCGGACGCTAATACTAAACTTCCTCCTAACCTAACCTCGGCTATTATTAGAATAATGCAGATCCGAGATGTCTATATTAAAAGTTATATCTAACGCTTAACTTCCTCGAAGTCCTCTTATAAAATAGTCTAGATTCCCTACTTTATATGAATTTATTCCTCTACGGTTTAAGCCCGAGAAAAAGAGAAGCGTGCTTTGCTTCTTTTACTATTTAAGATAGATATACATTTATTCCAAAGAGAATTAAATAGCTGTCTATACGTAGAAGGGAAGTAGTAGGACAGTCGACGCTAGGCGGATGGCCTTTCCCGCTCTAGAGTTATTACTAGGACGGTGCACAAAGCAGTTATTCCGATCTGTCTTGTTCTAACAACAGCCCCAACTTCCTCCCTGCACATATCACTCGTACTGTTCCATGTCACCGCTAAAGCGTTGGCGGTAAGATGCTTCATCATGCTTGCAACACGAGGACTCCCTGAAAGACACTGGGGTCGCGCTCACGGTCTAGATTCTCGTCCATCGAGACCCTCTCCCCAGGCAAAATCGTCTCAAGGCTTCCTCGAAAACGGAGCACTTGGTGGACACTACCGTTTGATTGCAGGTGGCTGTGCGGAGGATCCTCTAGGTCGTGCCTTCGTACAGCATATGAAAGCACGGGAGTACCGTCAGCTTTCGCAAGGCAGACAGACCTCCAGGTCTCCACAAGATTGATTCCTCGGTCAAATTTCAAGCTCAAGCCGGGTTCGGACGCGGAGTACTCCGCAGCGCCCACGTGCTGTGCGCAGGCATACCCTTACATGGCTCCTCATATTGATTCGCACTGTCCAGTGGTCCGTGAGCTCACGGCTGGCATCCAATTTGTTCACGTCAACCTGGTTGTCGTGACTGCCTACCGACATGGTCCCTTGCCGTGGTGCAAGAGGTGGCATGATCACTGTCAAGGCAACGAGAAGACCCATCAGACTTATGCTTGTGGCCGACTCTGACGAAGGGGTGACCTTGCAGTTGCAGTCCATCACATCCGCGTCGAAGCAAGCGACACAGCTGGGACATCTGCCGGAAAGGGGCATCGGTACAGCTTACATCCGCGAGTGAGCACATTGGATAAATCATCCGGGGTGGACGGTCCGCCATGCTCAGGGGGCATCTTCAGGGCCGGATGGGTCGACTGCCTTGCAATCAGGCCATCGACCTTTGGAGTCTGGACAGAGGATGGAACCGTCTGATGTCCTCGCCCGCTGTAGAACTAGCCTTACGCTGCGCAAATTCGAAGCATAATTGCGAGGCCAAGAAAAGTTCACTGCTCTCTCGCGGACGTTCCTGCTTGATAATGTAGACGTTGCCAATCGTTTGACGCCAAGGGTGTGCTCCTTATTACGCCCTTCCGAGAGGACGATGCAATCGATGTCCACTACTTTGCGCCTTGGTCCTCACCCACAACAGGTCACTCGTGCTAAGGACTAGAGTTGTATTCGATAATGTCAGCTGTCAGGGTTGAGAGACGGCATTAACTTCGGCGCTCTTCCGGCTGTTAGGGTTAGAGTCGATTGTGGCTACCTTTCGCCGCTGAAGTGGAAAAGCATGCGAAAGGAAGAGGAGATGGAGGCTGATGCCACTTCTGTCTTTGTGTACCTCGCATAGTGATTGCCGGCTTGGTTCTGCGGCAGGTGAAGCATTGCTAGACTTAAGATTCGTCGATGATCCCATGGTATTATCACGCAGCTGCGGTGGACGGTTCTATCACTGTAGCAAGAAAGAGCTTAATGGGACATATAGATAGACAAGGGACCTCGCCATGAACTGAAGTTGTTCGGAAAAGATGAGTCTTCCTCAGACCAAATAAAATGTGTATCAAAGTTCGAGAACAGCAGTCTCACCACTCCAAGAAGTAAAGTAGTAGCAGAAGTAGAAAAAAAAGAAGTCATAAGTTAGAATAAGTAAGAAAGAAAGAGCTCATACACCCGTCGCCTGTCTCCGCGACAGCAAAATCCCAACATCTCTCATCTATCATCTCAGCTCGTCTCAAGCCGCATGATCAATCCATGATCTACAAAGCAGCGATAGCAATCATCGCCACGGCGAATCCGAAGCTCGCCTGCACGGAAGCAGCGGAGCCCTGGTACGCCACGGGGGTGGAGGAGGTAGGCTTAGCGGCAGCGGGGGTGTTGCCAGCTGGAGAAGCAGCAGCAGCACCACCGGCAACCGGGGCGGGGGCAGCACCACCGGCACCTGGGGCGGGGGCAGCACCACCGGCTGGGGACTGGACTTGACCGTCACTGTGGAAATTGTTAGTGGTTGGTTGGATGATGGACGGAGGAAGAGAAAACATACCCAATCTGCTGGATGGCACCGTTGCCGGCACCCTGAGCACCGGCGTTGCCACCGGCTGGAGGAGCCTGAGCGCCGTTGTCGGCACCGGCGGGAGGGGCAGCAGCGCCAGCGTCGGCACCGGCGGGAGGGGCAGCAGCGCCAGCGTCGCCACCAGCGGGAGGAGCGGAAGTACCAGCGTCGCCACCAGCGGGAGGAGCGGAAGTACCAGCGTCGCCACCAGCGGGAGGAGCGGAAGCACCGTTGTTGCCACCCTGTGCTGGAGGAGCTGCGCCTTGAGCTTGAGCCTCGTCAGCAGGGAGTTCGTCGCAGTATGGGAGGTCATCGGCCTCACCATTGTCACCGGCACCAGGGTAGACTGGAGCGGCGCCGCCGTTGCCAGCGCCGTTTCCTGCACCTTGGCCAGCACCGCCGTTGTTGCCGCCGGCGGGATATGTTGGAGCAGCGCCGTCGACTGGCTTGGTGATAGTGCAAGGGCAGTCGGTGATGGTAAGGGTGGTGGCCTCAGTCACGACGACGGACTTGTCGGGGCCGTAAGTGATGGTGGTTGGGTGAGGGCAGTAGGTGGTGACCTGGTCGACGACCTGAGTGGTGTAAGCAGGAGCGCCGTTGCCGTTGTTGCCTGGGTAGTAAGGAGCGGAGCCGCCGTTGCCATTGCCGTTGTTACCGCCCGGGTAGTAGATTGGGGGATTATTGGGGTCGATGGTGGCAGTAGAGTCAGCAGCGGTGGTGGTGGTGGTGGTGGTGGAATCCTCGATGGGCACGACGACGGGTGTGAAGTCTTCGAAGCCGTCAACATTGCCGATGGCGAGAACGCCGAGGAAAGGCTCGGTTGTTCCAAGCTTGAAGCCGGTGAGCTCGTCGCAGACACAGTTCAGCTCCTCGTTGGTGATGTCGCAGACACAGGCCTCGAAATCGGCCTCATCGGCGGCGACGAAGAAGATGCGGGACCCCTCGCCGGTCTCCTGTCTCTTGCTGAGTCCGCGGCCGGTGGCCACACTGGCGGCGCGGCCGGTACCGTCGACGACCTTTCCGTCGGAAAGAAGGGCGAGAGTGCTGCCGATGAAGTCGGCGGCGAACTGGAAGGTGAGGTCGAAACGGATGTTGCCGGCCGAGCCATCAGGAATGATGTCGTTGAAGCCAGACACTTCGAGGGTGAAGGTCGCTACGATGGTGGCGGTGGGGACAGCGGCGGTGGTGGTGGCGAGGCCGTTGCTGGTGGTGGTCGAGTTCGGGAAGACAGAAATGGTGCCGAAGGTTGTGCTCGAAGCCTCGGTGGTGGAGGAGGACAGGTCGGTGGGGGTTGCGTCAGCGGAGGCTGAGGTGGACGACAGCTCGGTGGTGGAGGAGGATGACTCCTCCGTCGACGAGGTTGACTCCTCTGTCGAAGAGGATGACTCCTCCGTCGAAGAGGATGACTCCTCGGTCGAAGAGGATGACTCCTCGGTGGTGGAGGAAGACTCCTCGGCGGTGGTGGTGATCGGGTCCACTGGAACCTCGACGGAGAGAGTGGTGGATGAGGATGACTCCTCGGTGGTGGTAGCGGAGGTGGCCTCGGATGTGGTAGATGAGGTGGTGGTGCTCGTCTCGTCCATGCACACACTTGTGCCGGACGAGAGCTCTTGGCAAACAAGACCGTCACCGCAGGCGGGCAGATCGGCTGTGCCACACGGGTCTCCCATACTTTGTCGCTTGACAAGAGCAAGAGCGCCGACGGCGAAGAGGGGGATAGTGGCGAACTTCATGTTGGCTGAAGTCGGATGAAACGAAGGGAGGTATGAAGAAACGAGTGAATGCTGATGATGAGGTCCAAGTCCAAGAGAGAAGACTCCGACCGATAGTTATACCTCCCTTCGTCCCAGCATCATTGACCTCGATCTAAGACACCGTTATTGCTCTCCTTGGTCGAACCATGGTATGGCCATCCGTTTCGCATCCATTCAATAAACATCAGATGATCTCACAGCGGAGAGTGTATGGCAGCCATGGGAACGGCATGCGAACACATGTTGGACAGCGCGACTAGTGAGGTAGTGAACCGCCGTGTCGACCGGGTTGGGCGGCGTCGTACCTGCGTCGTGCCTGGTTCCTAACGGTTTGATGGCGAAGCGAGGCCGGTTGGGGATGTGACATTGGACAATCCTCCTGGAAGCCAGACGATGGTGATTGGCGCGCGTTGCAATACACTGGCCTCATCGGTCGTAGGATGAAAGATGGCTTTGGAATTTACATCGGGTTTGCGTCGCCAGGTTCCGGACGGAGTGGGTTGTTTCACTCCGGTCGGGCCAATGGCTGCGCTGTCGGCCCTCCCTCGCCGATCCTTCGAGCCAAGAACCCTCTGTTTCCGCCGAAATGGCCAATATCGCTTGAGAACTCGACTACCGCGCCAGAGTCGACATGTCTGGACGGCGTAAGACACATCGTACTTGTCGCCTATTCCGACCGTTGTGTGATCATCAACAACCTCTTGAGCGCCTCCTTTTGGAGTACATTGGCCCGAACGGGCCAAACGCCGGCTGGATGTCTTGGTCGTTGACTTGCAGCACGTATCGCGAACCGACAATTGGCATTGATCTCATTGTATGAGGTCTCCACGGAGCTGCTTCCTTCATCGCTTGCGCCATTTTCACTGAGACCATGACGTGAAGAGTGTGCTAAATCAGGCACGAAGCGATCTTCCCTCCGGCAATCGCACGATCGCAGGACTGATGGACGGTCTTGGTGAGACGTGAAATGCCACCAACCTCTGCCATTCGCGGAAGGTGGCAAGATGGCGTGTTTTGCGGGCAGTGGCAGCCGAACTTCGAGGTTGTCGCCAGCTGCGGCAGCAGATGTGGTATGTTTCCACCCACTCTCGTCTCGCCGATGAGCGTGTGTACCAATGCCGTGCAAGGGGCGAATCGACGATGAATTTCCACTCACTCAACTGTCTCGGCGGAGAGGTCTTCCGCTGTCCTCCATGATGATTGCTGAATTTGTTGGCGAGATGGGCTGATGACTGATGAGCAGGGCCAGCTTTGCGGACATGGTCAACGGCGCAAGTGGCAAGACCGTTAGAGAATTTCCACATGGCTTGAATTTGCGCCCACCCTCCCGGAACAACGGTCGCTTCCAGCCCTGCTGAATGATGAATAGGAGACCCTGCTGCCAACCACCTCCTGCCACAACAGGCGAATTCAATGAGCAATGTAATTAAGTTTCCAATCGCTCATGCATGTTCGTTGTTGCTCATGTCGGAAGGGGATCGTATCCAGCACGTTGCGGCTCGTGGCATCTTTGTCCTGATCAGAGGCATGAGATTGAAATATCTCGATCCTCACGAGTGCGAAGCGTGAGCTCCGTGCAAAGTCAGTCCGGCTAAAAGCGAGTGCAACATCGCCTTGCCTCAACCTACCAGGTGTACCACACAATCCACATCGTGCCGGTGGCGTAGCTTCGCTCCCATGCGAATGCCAATGCCACCTATACATAGGTGGAGATCTCGGCTGCACCGTCCAAAGTATCGCCTGCAGACTTCACGCGGCGAGAAACCTGCCCTCTCACCGTCGCAGCTGGGTACATGTCTTCTTCGCTCCTTCACGTTTCTTGTGCCGCGAGCTGAAGCCATCTTCGATCGCATATGGTTCGTCACATGTAGTCATCACATCTACTCTTCCTTCTCGGATCGCTTCTGGGATATGTCTTTCCTCGAGGAGATTGGCGGAATGAGCCATGTTCGCATGAAGGTGGTGATATTTCGTTGCTCGCTTGGTAAGGCGAGTTTGGGCAGACGGAAAATGGTTTCGCTCCGTATGCAAGGGTGTCTCCACTCCACGGCCTGTCCGAAGTGCAGGAATTGTAGATGGTGCATAGGAACAACCGGCAGAGTTCGCAGCCAAAATGTGCAAGTCTTTAGGCGTGGTTGTTGGGCATGGTGAGGTCGTGTACAATGGGAGTCGCTACGGCGTCGTGAAAGGCGTACATCGTGGGTGGTGCGGCTGGCGAATCTGCGCAGATGCGCATCTCATATCCTACTATCGTGTTGACGTTGCATGGCCGCCCGTGCCATCCTTCGACTTTCAAATCGCCAAAGGTTGTTCGTTGCAGTGAGACTGCGCGAGACCCATTGCGGTCGCCATAATTATCCCATTGCATATTCTCCGCGTATCGCATCTCTTGAACATCACGCATATACACGTCGCACCACCGAGATTGTATAACTTCTTCCATTCTTGCGCATCAAGGCACGCATACCCTCCCCCTCGGCGCGGACAGTTGATCTTCTTGGTCTCATGGTCGTTGTCGCAGGTCGAGGTTCGCCGGTCGCGATTGGGAGCAAGAGGTATGGGAATGGCGCGGGAGGGCGAGCTCGATAGGGCAGAACAAATCCGCTTCGCGGAAGGCTTTCGCGGCTTTCTAATCGAGTGTTTGTCTGGGTCAGCAGACATCCAATGCCAGACGGCGAGAAGATGTCGTCTTGTAGGTGCGACGGTCAGCGTCGATGGAAATCACTCGCTGCTCGCTGCGAAAATGTGTCGAGTCGTATACCACGCAATGGCAATAATTGTCGGAGAGTGAGAAATGAGATTCGAAGCAGCGCGCAGAGAGCAACGGAAAGAGAACATTACCTGCACACCTACGTCTCGTCGTGGTAGGAGGGAGGGAACAGCCATGCTGCCTCACCCACTCAGCTGATATGCAGAACCTCATCCTCCGTTGCGAAGATGCCTGCCTAATCGAGTCTGATATCTTCCAAGCGCACGAGGCTCTTATGGGCAGTGCCATCTCACCGTGTGCTGAAGACTGAAGGCCGCGATTGATGGTCGAGAAAGACGTGTATACGTAGAACGAGGGATGGTCGTGGAAAGGTGGTTGGTCAAGGCGGCACTGCCCTGAGCCAGGTCGAGGTCACGTCTCCCAAGATGAAGGAGTCTTCGTGAGCTCTGTGTGCATGCGGTGCATATGATGTAGTGTGATCGGGGAGGGAGGATCAGAAGGAGTAGTGAGAGAAGGAAAGCAGCTCTGTGAGAGTCGAGAACCTCAGCTCTCTCCACGCCAAGCCGTCCATCATCGCCACAGGGTCCAAGAAAACCTCCCAAGATCTATTTAACTCGACGACATCTTGAACATCACTCATATCGACGACTACAGCAGCCAGGATGGGCAACAAGAGAAAACGCAACAACGCCGCGGCCCAAGTGCCCACTCTCAAGATGTCCGCTGCCACCACTGGAGGAATTCCATCTCCGCCCTCTGATCATGACCCCACGACCGCCGGCTCGGTCGTCCTTCCCGAAGATATTGAAATCGCCGTCGAGACGCTGGAAACGCTGGCCAAATACCCCAACATCATCAAATCCAAGGCCTGCAAGGACCTACGGACCGCCGTGTATGAATTCCGACAAGCATGTACCACTGGTTTGAACTCCGCCGAAGGGAACCTCACCGCCCGCATCTCCGCTGCCCTCACCGATGGCAAGCATACCGATGCTCTCATTCTCCTGGCAGAAATGCGCATACGGAAAGAAACTCCATCTCTCGGCGCCCTCTGCCGCTGGGTCCGCTGTCTGGACGTCGTGAGCGGTCTCTCCACCCAACCCGAGGAAGCCAGCAACGCCGCCCAAGCACGATCTGCTCACAATCAGGAACTCCTCCGCGTTTTGGACGCCATTCTTCGAGTCACCGGTCCTGTGGATGAGAGTACAACTCCAGGAGTCCGATTCGGTCCCATCGCCCGGCAAGAAGTCTGGGATCTGCGAGACGCTGGCACTCCCCAACGGCAGACCCGCGCCAGCGTCCTGGACAAGTCCATATTCCGCAACTCTCCACCAACACCCAAACAAAATCTCCACGTCCTCGAAACCATCTCCGGAGCGGACCGCAAACCATCAAATCACCACCCAGCCGTTCTCTTCACTTCAGAGAACGACACCATACCTCTACATCCTCTCCCGCAACCACCCACCTCGCACACCCACCCCACAGTCCCAAATCTTCATCTCATCAAAAACGTTCTCACACCCACCGAGTGCGAATCCATCATTGCTGCGGGCGAGACGGTGGAGTTCATTCCAGATGCACCCATCAAAGCCGAAGGAGAGGACATTTCCGTTCTCGCCCACAATTTTTATTGGGTCGTCGATCAAGCCTTCCACGACGCCCTGTGGCAGCGAGTGGCGCCGTTCGTACCAGCAGAAATTGGCGGCAAGAAAGCGAGAGGCTTGAATCGAAGGTTCAGAGTATATCGATACGTCCCTGGCGCAGAGTATAGATGTCACATCGGTGCGAATCATCCTCTCCCTCGTCCTTGAGCCACCCCATGTAATTACTGACACTCAACTCCCAGACGGCGCTTGGCCACCATCCGCGATATCGCCAGCAGGGAAATACATCTACGACGCCTCCTCTTCCTCCCCTTCAACGCCGACGCCATTGATTCCGACCGGCAAACAATCCTCGCTCTTCACCTTCCTCATCTACCTCTCCGACGACTTCCGCGGCGGTGAAACGACGTTTTTCTTGCCATCGCAGAGAGAAGGAGTCATGAACGCATACCCCGTGAAACCTTTACAGGGCAGCGTCGCCGTATTCCCGCATGGAGAAGCGGAGGGTGCGCTGCTGCATGAAGGCACGGGTGTTCTCGAGGGTGCGAAATATGTGATCCGGACTGATGTGGAGTACGACGTGCAGGCTACGACATGATCATCATTAGCGGATAGCTCCGTGCTCGAAGGACGAGACGATACTACGTACGAATTGGATGCAGCTCTCGCATGTCTTGATTGTTCCGTTCCTTTTTCCTTCCTTCACAGACCACCTCTTCCTCTCGCTCATCACCCGCAAAATCTTGATGTCTGCTGATGATCCGCCTGCTTCGCTTCAGAAATCACGAGCGACCGCCTTCCTGGTCCCATCCAAGCACATACCTGCCCGGTGCTTAGCTCATCGCTTCACTGAGCCACACGCTCTCCAGTCATCTCATCGATCCCACCGTCGACGGAATGTCATCTATCTCGTGGACGAACCACGTTGAGGAAGCTTCAACGCCAGTCCATCCCCTCTCGCACTCGAGGTTGTATCTTCTTCTTCCACCTCCTCATATGACATCGCTCCGAGGCGGACAGATCCGCACGGACTCAGGACAGAGTCACGAAGAGGATAGGAAACGGTGTTTGTCATCATCACTGCTTTCCCGAATTTCTCGCTCCTCTTCCGATACTTCTTTTCGTCGCTCTACGCATGGCTCCTGGCCCACACAGACCCTCTCCTGATGCTAGAGGACAGGGTTACTGACCGAGTGGATGTCTTGTCTGAGAAAGCAGACATTCGTCGCTTTCCTTTCGAGAGCTTCATCCATATTCTTGCGCAGCAACGCCCCCATAGAATAAAGCACTCTCGGGCCGACATGGAATGACGGAAGGCCGATTTCCGCCAAAGCCCGGCTTCGATTAGGTCTTCAGCAGTGAGCGCCATTTTCGTGTGCAGGAGGACACAGGTTGTACCTTGCTCGGAGTCTTCGGATGACTCCATCGCTGTTGTCCCAAATAACGCTGATTCCGCCAACATGATCACCCGCCACTTTCCGCTGCCACGTCCCAAGCGGTATAAAGAGCCTCATCTACGCCCAACCGGATCGCTGTCCTCTCTTCACATCGGCACCACACCTTAATCACAATCAAACACAATCGACCAACCCGTCCGTCCCAGCAAGACTGCTCCAACATGCAACTCCTCGCCTTCGCCACGCTCTTCGCCATGGCGCTCGCCGCCGCCGTGCCCGATCCGAATCCACATTTCAAGTGCACCCCTTGGAACTGTCCGCCAGAGTGCAACAGAATGTGCGACGATTATCCTCCCTCGTAAACGTACGCGGAAACTGTGCAAGGCAGTCGCGATCTGGTCCACGCTGTAAGGGATCCCCTTGTCAAGCCCCTTCTCTTGATCGTCATCGATGCTGACACCGAGCACAGTCTGTATCGACTGGGTCGACCTTGCTTCCGCGAATCACTGCGGCATCGTCCATCCTTCACCCGTGTGTCCTTTCCGAACGAACAGCGGGAAGGATTGCCTTTTGACGCATTGCAGGCTACCATTTCATTCACGTCGATCGCTTACGCCAGGTCCGCATAACGAGGCGGCATAACGAGGCGGCCGAGGATGCGTTCCGTTCTGCCAATGTTGGTATTGTGCGTGGCTCGCATTCATTTCGTGGGATGCGGAAGATGTTGGCAGCAATCCGGGAGGGCAGTCGCAGACGAAGTAAGGAGATTGGTGCCTGATCCTCAAGCTTCACCCAACGCTGTAGAGTCCAGCCAGCCCCTATATAGAGAGGAAGGTAGTAGTGGTGGTAGAAGGAAGGTGGTGGTAGAGAGGAAGTGATGTCTAAATCCGGCGATTCTCGTCACGCAGTGACGTAGTGCTTGGTACGGACTCGAAAGGGGAGCGGCTGAGTAGGAGGCAGCGAACACCGTTGACGACGGTGACATTGCACAGCGGGGTAATGCGTGCATCGCATTGCCGGGCATTCCGCTGTGAGCTATGAACTGATCACGTACAGATTCCCACGTGCATACGGAAATTAGCGCTGACTTCCGAAGACCATGTCGTTTGTCAAGATGAGATTGGTTCGGAGGCATCGCAGGGAGCGGAACCTAATTCATGCTTTGGTGTCAGAGTCTTTAGGCGATCAGGTGAGCATGTCGTGACCGCCCACCGACATAACCCTTTGCACCATGGCAAGGGGTGGCATAGTAACTGTTCGGGCCATAATTAGGACTGGCGTTCATGGTCACGAGCCGGCAGCAATACAACAACCGATCGCAGTGAGGAGTGCATTGAAAGGAAGCAAGAGCGCTAATAGCCATACAGCAGGTAAACGCATCGGCCGGATCACCGCTGGACCGGGTCTGTCCTGGCGAAAGGGGTATATCAGGCCATGAACCTCGATCGAGCTTTTGAGCTTTTGAACGGTGATTCGTCCAACAACTTGCCCTCGAACTGGGTCGAGAACTTCTCCCTTGCACACGATTCGTCCGATGCGTCCCAACAAAAAATGATCATGCCATGAACATGGTCACGGTCCAATACACCCTTGGCGTGGTGGCCAAGGGTGTCAAAACTGGCAATACGAGCCTTGCTAACCTTCTCCAAGATTGGTCAGTTCGATGGGCGGTGACCAACAACCGATGAGGGAGCCGCAGCCGATGACAGCACCACCAGCCATTATCATCAACAATGAACATCAACGACAACATCAACGACGATGACAGAACTCATGCCGTGAACATGGAGACGCTTGAGGGTATAATGTTACCGCGACACCACTTGCAGGGCCCCGATCTGACGTTAGTTCTACAGGCATGCGAAGAAGGAGATCAAATCAATCGGGCCTGTGGACATCTCCTGCCTTGCAAGTGGGCGGCAATGCGGTCGTTTCTATTATGAGGCAGGTCCGGATCCTCGATGTCAAAACACATGTCCTGCAAGCTGTTTCCGCTCGAATTTCTCTAAGTCCCTCCGAGTCTACTTAATTTGTATGGGACGAGTTCTCTACGCAATCTGTCCGAAAAAGCAAGGAGTACGTTCATTTTTGACTGTATATAACATGTAGATGTATATTTAATAACCTAATTTATACGTAGTATATACGTAGGAAAGAGTAAGAGGAAAGATAACGCTAACGTCTTCTAGAAGGAAGTTAGCTTACCCCGAAGTTAGTAGCGTAGAGCGCTTAGCCGCCGTAAAGGAAAGCGCTTTATAACGCTTATCTAGTACGGGAGGCTGCCGCTTAGATTTATTTAATATACTATATATAGCTTTCTATTATCTCTAATTCCTCCGCTATATAACCTACTATAATATTATTTAAGATACCTATAGTACGAGTAGAGTCCGCTCTAGGGCTTAGTCTTTTTAGAAATATATAGTATATCTTCTCGTTCAGTAATAAGATAGATATAATAGAGGGAAAGTAAGTACTAAGCCGCGCTACTAACTTCGGGGTAAGCTAACTTCCTTCTAGAAGACGTTAGCCTACGGACATTCCCGCCTTAGAGCTACTACTAGGACTATAATATAAGTTATCCCGACCTACCTTATAAGAGAAAAAACCCTATTAACGTAGTGCCTTATATAATAGCGAGGGGTAGTATACTTACTCTAAATATAATATTTAATAAGTATTATGTATAATCTTAAAATATAGTAATCCGATTATATTTTTATTAAAGCTAGTATAGTATAGTTATTTAGACCGTCGTTAAGCGAGTCGTCTAGTTTAGCTTCTAAGAGGGAATACTAGTAGTAGTAATAAGAAGTAGATTAGAAGCCCAAGCTAAAGCTAGCTACGAGGATTTATAGCTATACTACTAGGTATAATAATAGTAAAACAATAATTATACTATAGATATAGTTACGGTCTAATATGCCCTTTAGGGTATAATATTACAGCTATACGGAGGTACAAATTAGAAGCCCTCGCTAGTAGTAAGAGCCGGTATACGTACCTTACTACACTATATATATACTATTATTATATTATTAGTATAAACAATACTATTAATACTATACTATATTGCTCTATATAATACTTGCTCTATATCTTACCGTCTTATATCTTACCGCCTCGTTTAGCTAATAATATAGCTTCTACCGCTTCTATAAAGAATAGTTAATTACTATACCTTTTATATAAGTAGCAATAGCTTAATATCGTAGTAATTCTATTCAATAGGGTAAGAATTAATAGTATAATTGTACTAACTATAAGCGAGTCTAAGAATATCTTAAGGATTCTTAAAACCGGAGTAATAGCTATACTAACTATTACTTAGTAGCTCCTCGAGTTGCTACGTATACTCTACGTAATACGGTAAAACCTATACGTAGGTTAAATAATATACTAGCCTTTTAGAGCAATATTGCCGCTCTCTAGATATAGAGGCTTAGAAGCGTAGCTTTAATAGCACTCCTTGTCGAGATAAATACTTTACCGGTAAACTAAGGTCTAGCCGTCTAGCTATAGCTACGTAGCTATTTAAGTCCTTAGGTATTAGCTTGCTATTATCCTAGGTACGGGATTTTCCCTAAGGTCGAGAGATACGAGAGAACAAAGATTGTACATAGATAGACTGCTATTACAAGACAGCCGTCCTACATAGTTATAGACTCCCATAGGACGTAAATGGAACAAACAAACAAACAAACAATAGCTGCGTAGCTAGTACTTTAGTAGCTAATCTAGTATAATAGTAAAAACCGGCAAACGCGCTCGCTAATAACTACTACGATTAGCCGTTAACTACTCGTAAAGGGCTCTAAGCTATCGGCAATATTAGTTTAGAGACCTCTTCGTAGAGACGGATATTATAAAGTTAAGCGTAATATAAAGCCTAGACTTACTCTAGAGATATATATAATACGGCTTACTTAGTATCTATGATATAAGGATTAGACACTTAAGAATTAGAAGCGAGTGTTATAGACTAATAAAACTTCCGTAGTTTATAGCCTATATTATAGTAGTAACCGTATATAGCGAATAGTATATAAAGTATACGGTAAGGCTTCTTAGACTTTATATTTTAGGCTTGTTTCTTCTATAATTATAACGGTCTATACTACGTATAGATAAAAGGAGACTCCTATAGAGGTAAAGGCGGCTAGAAAGGATTTAAAGGTATATAACAAGGTGCTCGAGATAGACGCGCGTACGCGGTTTAAGAAGAAGTAGAACGAGGAGGATCTAGCGTCTAAATTAGCTAGTATATCGTTAGATTAAGGAGGTACGAGAACCGCTTAGTTAAGGAAGCCGTAAAAGCGTATACGGCCGAGTTTTGTATTTACTAAAGTACGTAGTAAGCTAGTATATAAGGCCGGAGCTAGTAGTATAGACTAGTACCGTTATTATAAGGACGTTCTTATACCTAAGCTATTGTCCTGACTCCTTCGTAAAGAAATATAGCCTCGTTATCTAAGAAGATAGAGCTAGAGCCTATATATAGTATAATAATTAGTATAGACTTGATCTTTAGAAGGTTATACGGCTTGCTTAGCCTAGGAACTTACTAGATTTTAATATAATTAAGCCTACTTAGTTCTAGATAAAGAGGACAATATAGATCTATCCGGACTTTAAGTTACGGCCTAAATTACTAGCCGTATAGAAGTAGGTATAGGAAGAGCGACTATAGTAGTCTACTATCTAATAGTAGATTTGTCGTATTGTTCGTTACGTAAAGGAGGTAATTCGGCTCGAGAGTAGTAATAAATATTATAAGAGCAGTAAGGATAAGCCTTATAAAGAGAGGCGGTAGAAGTTTAATAGTTATAGTAAAGTTAGAGTTAAAGTTATTACGATGCCTTCTCGTAATACGCTAAGGCTAGCTCGAATAGCGGCTTTTGAGGCGAGAATAATTAATAAGGAACGTAGCGGAGGCTACTAAGAAGAAAGCGAAGAAAGCAAGGTATATACGTAATAACGTAATAGCGTAGAGGCGTCGTAATAAGTAGAAGTCGCTACGTTCTCGAGTAATATTAGGGATAGCTTCGAAGGAGAATATAGCGGCTATTTAGAATAACAATACGTAGCGTATTATTCGGAAGAAGAAGATAGTTACCTTTATAGAGCGGCTAAAGTAGATACTACCTTTAGAAGAGTTTAAGTTATTATTAAAGATATAATAAATATAAGAAACAAGGATATAAAGTCCTTATAAGAGCTTAGTACTTTATTAAAGAGCTACCTTAGAGAGCGGTTATTTCTTATTTATCTTCTTAACAACACCTCTAAGTTAATTTATAGTATAGCTACTAAGATCCGGCTTAAAATCTAACTCCTCCGTCTACTAATCTCTACCTAATATATTCCGTATATCCTAAGAAGACAATCCGACTATTAAATTATCCCTTAGTGTTCTATTATTACTCTTACCTAAATATAACACGCTAAGTTATCTATAAACTAAACAACAACTTCTTAAATGCTTTATCCTTTGAATACTACTAGCTAACACGCACTAGCTAACGCACTAGCTACCGTACTAGCTATCGCACTAACTACCGGCGAGGACTTTTAATTTGCACCTCCGTATTATAGCATATAAGTATATTGGAGTAGCTACCGCCCTATAGCTAGCACTAACCGTCTCTTCTTCTTAGTATAAATCACACTAATAATCGGAGAGCGATAAAACTACCTTTAGGGGGGGCTTGTCTATTAAAATTAAAGACATAGTGTGCTTAAGGGGGTGTTGCTAAGGGTCTCGTAATCGGCTCTTTCCTATACCTTACGTTGCTACAATATCCTCGATTTCACTAGCTCTTGATTATTATGCCTATAAAGGCCTCCAAGGTGTTGTAAGAGCGTGTCGAGGACGTGTTGTTAGTAGTAGGGATTGCAGGTTTAATTATAAGAGCGTGCAACGACGCGTTATCGACGTAAAAGGCTAGAAAGTCGCTAGTAAGAAGGTTAGTATCGTTTATTTGTTGTCTCTTTCGTTAGCTCGTTTTATTACTATACCGTGTACATATACGGACAAATACTATCGATAATATAAACGTCGTCGTAGTTATTTAGGTGTTATTCGAGGGCCCGAGGCCCTAGAGCCTATCTAATCCGTAACTAACGCTATACTAATCTACTAGCCGTTTATCGTCTACTACTACCTCCGCTACTCGCTAGTACTTATCCTGCGTTAAGAGAAGCTCTCGAGAGGTCTCGAGCCGAGCGAGAAGTCCTTAGATTACTACCTTTGTTTAGTAGTAGTAGTAGTAACACGCCTGCTCGAATTAAAGAAGTTAGCTCCTTATCCTCGTCCTTAGTAGCCTTCGAACCGCTCGATCCACCGGAACCTTACCTATACTCGCGCCGCGCGCGCACTACCTTACCCTCGTCGTACTCGTACGCTAGTGCTAGTGCTAGATAAGGCTCTATCGTCGTTGCTATAGGGAGGTAGAAGAATTGTTTGTTAAGCTAGTAAAAGATATCTTCCTTAGCTATACGTAGCGGGCCCTCCTATAGGTAGAAGCTAGCGTACTTTAGCTTCTTAGCATATCGTGGATTCACCGATAACTACTAAACCGAATACACTGCCTCTAACGTATAAGGAATTAGAGCTAGAGTAATAAGCTTATTAGCGAGCGGTTAAGGGCGAACGAGCGTAGCCGGTAGTTATAGACTTTACTAAAGATAATAACTACAATACTCCGGCTTTATAGTTACCCCTTATAACGATTACTTCCGGCGCCGCTACTTATATATCTTACCGTACCTCCTTTAGTAACTCTTTTTAGCGACTACTAGCCTTCGATATAGTTTTTAACTCGACGAACAACCCTCCGATTATACCGCTTCCACTTATAAACCGCCTAGCCGGCCGCCTTTAATTACCTCTAGCGACTAATATACTACTAGGTAGATAAGAGGCGGAACTTGGACTTGAAATAGCTCGGATTAAGATACCGGCTAAGGCGATCTACTGTCGCTTAGTTCTACTACACCGAAAAGGTATATACTTGAAGACGCTCTTTGATTATGCTAGCTAGATAATAACGTCTTTGTTAGGGTCCGGCCGGAGAAAGCTCCGGCTAGAACCGGCGACCTTTAGGTTCTAGGGTAGGGCGCTTTACTACTAGGCTAAAATCTAAGAACGGAGTTCTTAGACCGCGCCCTACTTTTAAAGGCTCGGCATAGCCGAGTTCATACCTTAGGCCGAGCCTATAATATTACCCTCTCTCTTAATCCCTCTCTCTCCTATTAATAGGGCTAGACGAGGGGGTATACGTACGTCCTCTCCGGGCGTACGGATTAGAGACTCGAGAGTCGAGAGGGCTTTAAAAGCAGCCCCTACGCGATACAACTATGTCGCATCCGTGTAAGCCGTAGTATAAGCCACGACTCTTATAGTTCTTAGATTATGTTAAGGTTCGGCCGGAGAACTCGGGCTCGAACCTTAACACCTATTATAGATTAACAGTCTATCTCGAGGGGTATAAAGATAGCACTTTCTACCGTTAAAAAGGTCTACTATAAACTATATACTCTATACACCTATCGAGGACGCCTTAAGGGCGGCTATAAGTTAGTACTTTCTCGAGTACCCACTATATATAGAGCAAAACGCCTCTATAATATGCCTTAATAGCAACGAATTGTCGACTTTATTACGACGGATGCCTCGACTCGTAGAATAACCTACGTAGAAGTCGCTAAATAATTCGAGCTCGAATGCTTACTAGTAACGATTAGCCGTATTACTCGTCGCTTTAGCTACTACCGTCACGTCGCTCGTGCTCGCCCCTTCCTTACTAATAACTCTATATAATAGCGTCTTAAGTAGGCTCTATTTCACCGCAATTAGACGATTTATAACTAGAACAATGTCCTCTAGACTAACGAGTATTCTGTCCGTAATAGCTCTTATTAGCGTACGATAGTTATATACTATCCGGACGAGCGTAACTTAGCGACAATATTACGACCGCGTTTCTAGGTACTACCTTATCAGATAGTATGGGCTAGTATTAGCGGCATTGGTAGTAAAGGTCTAATAGTTTAGAACGATTAATAGGGTACTATTAACTAGTTTACCTATCTATAGAGGATATTGCTAGTAGTGTACGAAGAGATATTACGTATAAACAACCTTATTGCCAATAGAGCTAATACTACCTTTATCCTAGCGGCTGTTGTATAAACCCTTCGGACTACTTAGTTTTAGTAAGACAACGCACCTACTTATATCGCTAACCGAACGAGAGCGACTATTTATAACCTTAGCTTAATTACTATACGATAGCTACTTTCCTTACTAAATCTTGACCCTATTAAGAACCTTTAGAAAGCTATTAAACTAACTATTAAACGCCGGCCTAACCGTCCATCTAGATACAACCTTAGACTCGCGATTATAGAGGTATACGACGATATTATATACTATTAGATCAACGACTGGATCTATAGTATATAGTAACTGTATACTGAGGCGTATTATAGTAGTTATTTAAGCAAACGGTAGTCTAACGAGGTAGTAGAAGCGTCTACTACTACTGCTCTTACTACTACTCTTACTACTACTCTTATAACCGCTCTTATAATACGGCTAAGTTACTAAAACTAAAGGAGTTTCTAGCCTTCTTATAAGCTAACCGTCTAATAGTAGATTTATTATTTTTAGCTCCTATACGAGTCGATTGCGTAGGTAACAGATCTACGTAGGCCGTACTTAATTGCACCGCAACCGGAACCTCTCGTATCTCCTTTAGCATTAACTACCGTATATATAGAGCCGTCTAACTAGTACTAGTATTACTAACAACACTACTATCGCTTTAATAACTATTAAATTTACTTCTATACGTATATTAAGCTATATAGCTATTAAAAATGAGCGGCCAAGCCCTTATTTTCCCCTTATTAACTACACTAGCCACTATGGTGTGAGGTTTCAAGCCCTGCACCAAGCGTATTATTTATTGGCTCGATCCCCGGCTCTACACCAAGATTTAGCGGTGAAAACGGGAAGGACCCCCCCTTGCTAATACCCTGGTAGCTATGGGGCGGTGGCCACTCCGATGTGCTCACACGCTGTACACGGCAAGGGTGCCAATTCGAGCCTTGTAAGACCTCAGCGAGAGTGGTTAGTTCGAAGGGCGGTACCCAGTAACCTCCTTAATCCAGAGTTCCAGACCGCTGAACGTCCATGGACAAGAGAACTGAACGCTAAGGCCGTTCTGCACATAAAAGGGTTACTCCCCTCCGCCCAAACCACAACTATCTTCCATCACCATCGCTTCAATACTCCACAGCTATCCGCCGTCACCATCGCTCCGGTACTCCACACCCATCCACTACTCCCATCGCTCCGGGACTCCACATCCATCTACCATCAGCACACAACCATGCAGTTCAATTCCGTTCACCTCATCCTCGTCGTCGCCCTCACCACGGGAGTTCAAGCCTCGCCGAGGCGTGCCCCCCCAAAGCCCCCACAATGGACGCACGGCACCGCCCTCAATTGTGACGGTCCAAGCGACGCAACGCGGCAGGACATCTGCCGAGCCTCAGGTAGCTTCTATAAGTGGATGCCGGCGGGTGTGCATTACGACGGTGACGGAGTAGGTTCCTCCTTCCGCACATGGCGCGGAACAATTGGCTGACACCTATAGGCATGGGCTTGCTGCGCTCCGAACGAACACATCCTCGACTATGAAAATGGTTGTCAAACGAGTTGGCACGGAAGAGTCGAATTCCCCAGCTTGATCTGCAACTACTAGCTTCGACGACCGACATAGGCGGCTGTGACGCCGCCGTAACTGAGGAGGAGGAAGGAAGGTTTCCAGGAGGACAAATTTTCGTGAGCTGCAGGTTGGGCTGGCTGGGGATGGCCGTGCAGTTCTACCTTTCGATTCGCGACGCTCGCTTCACGCCTCTTTGGCCTCACGCGGAGGCCTCCGACGGTGCATTTTGTTTTGTTTCTCTCGGATCTTGGCCATGTGCATGTCTCAGACGGGTTCTGGAGGAAAAGAGTCGTGCTGGAGAAGGGGAAGATGTGCTTCTCGTCATGCCAGATATTCGCTGCTTTGGAAAATCTTTGTGTTTTGGTTTGGCCTATACTCTCCCGTCTCTTCTTTGCAGTCACTTCGGCCTTTGCTTCGTAAAACCATTCCGCAACTCAATGCCAATGCGTTCAACCACATCCGCTTCAATCTCTCCTCCGGGAGCAATGATCGCAAGCTCTTGAGCTTCATCCTCTTCCACGGCTGTAGTCGATATCTGAGCGGATCGAGGTGCCTCGCGGGACGGACATAGTACTGAAGGGAAGCACAGTGGTCTTATCGCACCGTGAAGATACGGCTCGAGGCGCCTGAGCGCTCTGGAGCAAACTTGAGAATGGCATAATCATCTTCCGTCCATCTTTTCTACATGCATCATCAGTCAGCGCCCATGTCGTCTGCCTCAGGGAACTCAATTCTGGCTTCAGATGAAGCAGGTCAGCAGGGTGGTTGCTCTCTACTGCCTGCGAGCGAGTCACTGCGAAGACTTCGTCCTTTTTCGGGTAGTCTTGCTATGATACAGGGTCCTTTGGCAGGGTCTTTTCAGGCCTGAAAGTAACCCTCAATCGCACACCCGAGGTATCAATCATCGGGCGTCTTCGGTCCGCCATCAACACATTTCTCAACCAACCAATCCCTACCTCAAACCCTCCTCACCCAAACCACCTTACTCTGATAATCCTCCGTCCTCCACCTCGGACTCAACCCTTGACTCATATACGTCGCACCCGTATACGTCGCATTATCCCAATCATTCGTATACCTCGCCTCCTTATCCAATCCCACCAATCTCACCGGCGGCGGACTCGGCTTGATCTTCGCCTGCTGCTGGAACATAAACACCGCCGACTCGGACCGATCCTTGCTGACGAATTGCACCGCCGGCCAGTTCGAATCTTGCGGGATGGCGAGGCGGTGGAAGTCGCCGGAAATGACCAATGGGTTCACTTGGCGCCACTGCTCCATGATGCCGGGTATCGCGGCCGTTTCTTCCGCGGAGAGTTCGTCAGGGTTGAGTTCGAAGCCGAAGGAGCCACACATCAGAGCGACGTCGGCGCGGTATTCGATGGAGATGTTTCTGTGGGTGAGGCCGTTGGGGACGGCGGAGATGTGGCAGCCCATTGCTGAGGGAGGGTAGACGACTGACATTCCGAGTTGGATGGTCAAGCGATCGGAAGCGTCGGTATTGTCGGACGTCCAGGATTGGGGCCAGTAGTGGAGGATACCAGGGTCGAAGCGACCGCCTCCGGAAGCGCAGCCTTCGAAGAGGACGTCCGGGAACGTGGTGGTGAGGTTGTTGAGGATGTTGTAAAGTCCAAGGATGTAGGTATGTTCGGCGGATGGGTGAGGTAGCTCGTGCATGCCGCGGTTGTTGTCCCATTTGACGTAGGAGATTGGAGCGGAGTTGAGGATACGGGAGACGGAAGTGATGATGAAGTCTTGGACTTCTGGCAAGCCGACGTTCAACACGAGTTGGGAGCGGGTGAGGGAGCGTGGGTAAGACCCGGAGTGCAGGGCCCAGTCTGGGTGTTCGTGGTAGAGGGTTGAATTGGGCGAGATCATCTCTGGTTCGACCCAAAGCCCGAAGCGCATGGAGGAGGCGGAGGTGGAGTTGGCGACGGTGATGTTTGTGGTGATGTCGGTGATGAAAGGCTTGAGGCCGACGGGGAACTTCGCCGGGTTGGGTGTCCAGTCTCCCAATCCCAGAGTGTCGTTGTTGCGTGGGTATTCCATGCCGAACCAACCGTCGTCCATGACGAGGAGTTCAATGCCGAGATCAGCGGCTTCTCCGGCGAGAGTCACCATGGCGGTGTCGTTGATGCCGAACCCGAGACCTTCCCAGGAGTTGAGCAGGACCGGGCGAGTTTCATTGGTCTGCTTGGCGCGGGAGAGGTGGTTGCGGTAGAGGTCGTGGAAGCTGCGGGACATGCCTCCGAGGCCGGTAGAGGAGTAGACGCCGACTGCTTCCGGAGAGGTCCAGCTCTCGCCGGGCTGTACATGAAGGCTGCTGTGGAGCGGGTTCATGCCGAGAAGGACTCGCACGAGGCCACTGGAGATGCGTTCCACCGTTGCCGCAAACGAGCCGGTGTAGATCAAGTTGAAACCCCAAGCTTCTCCAGTCGTCTCGGTGGTCGAAGGAGACATCAACGCAAAGAATGGATTGTACAAGTGCGAGGAGTACCCAAGCGAGCTCCGGAATCCCGTCTCGCCAAAGTCGACCTTTCGCTTGACGCGGTTGCCCTCGTGAGACCAGTCACCGTGGAGCTCCAGCATCTCGAGGTCCAGATTCGGCAAATCCAGGCTGAAGCTGGCCGCACGCTCGATGATGATCTCGTCGGTACCATTATTGGTGATTTGGAAGCTGCGTGCGATGGCGTTGTATGCAGGAAAGACGGAGTAGGACAGAGCAGCGCCAATGTCCGAAACGTTGTCGTAAAGTTGCACGATCAGGGTGGAGACGTCGCCAGCTTCCCCGTATGTGGCAGGCAGTCCTGGGAGATCTGGCTTTCCCTCGACGATTCGATGTGATTGATAGCGGAACTCGGTGACCGTCGTGCCGTTGGAGTGCTGGATGTGGATGGCGGGTAGTCGGACGTCGCTGCTACCGATGTTGGGGAATTCCCTTCGCTTAATGCTGAGTCCGTCCAGCCAGCCTTGCGGCGAGATCCAGCCGGGAGTGACGAAGTCGGTGCTGGGACCGCCGAAGTGGTCGGAGGTGAGGTCGAGAGTCTCCGGGTCGACGTGGAACAGGTAGGAGGCATCGTTGGCCGTGAGGGTGAAGTTGGTGTCTTGGGCGGTGATGGCTGTGAGAGGGGAAGTTAGCCGGGCATTTCTCCGAGAGGGCGTTGTCGCCGGCGGAGACCATGGCGGCGATATGGGAGTGCTTCTCGTCCACGCCGTAAGATCCAGGCAATGCTGCCCAGTTTTGTATATACTCACCACTCTGTCCCGCCACCGCGCTCACCCACGCAGCACCCACCGCCAACGTCGTCGAAGTCGTCTTCGTCCACATGATCGCAGCGGTATAGAACAAGAGGATGCACACGAACGGAGCACAGCCCCCAGCGATGCGGAGAGGATGGTCCCCGCTATATACTTTTTGGACCACCGGGAGTGACCACGTGCGTTACGTCGTTGACCGCCTCCCCCAACTTCCCTCACCCATGCTTGTTCTGCTGCTTCCTCCGACGGCGCGCGACGTTGTTCCCCACTCTCCCCACTGCTACCCCATCGTCCCCGCTCCGCAAGTGCATGCCAAGCCGGCATGTGGAGGAGGCATGGAGAAGAAGTGAAGATGTCGATGCTGGGGCATCTTCCAACGCCATCTCGGTGGTGAGAGCTTCGTGGCCATGCTGGTCAGCCATGATTCCTGCTGGATCGTCCGTGCAGTCCGTTCACGGCGGTGCGGCGCTCGACCGAGATTGCGGGCTCATCGATGACGCTGCTGACAAGGAAAAAAGAATTCCTTCAAGAGCAAAGCCGGGATGTGGGGGCGGCATTGGGCGGCATTGGGCGGGGGCGGGAAAGTGCGGAGAACCCATGTTCACTGCAGAAGGATCGAGATGTTGAAGTCACACCGCAGATTTCCCTTTGTAGGGCGGAGAATGACCTTGGAGGTACGCTCCTCTTACTCACTGCACCCCGAATGACATTTGCTTCAAGACCAGACGATATGCAAACCTACGTGAACAGTCGAAGCAGGAAACACGGCATAGAAGATGCTTCGCCCATGAGGAGCGGCGAGACTCTACTGAGCAACGTCCTCGATTGAGGAGAACGACTTTCCGCCGAGAGTCACCAAGATCAATCTTCATGCTCCAGAGGAGGCGACATAGCTCGCTAGCTGTAGCGAAGCTACACATCCATGCTCATGCGAAGCTGTCTGACGTCGGAAAGTGGAGGTGCCTATATATCACGACGAGGCCAGAGTCAGGACAGACTGTGCGATCTCCAATATCCACTCCGGCAAGACTGACCACAGACCGACGATCACCCTGCCAGCAAAGTCTGGCATACCGGAATCCCAGTCACGAAGGGCGGAAACTTCCACCAGCGCGAATGTCATGCATGTGACCTCGACCGCAGAGCGAATTCACTTTCGTTGGAACCGTTCGATGCGACGTCCAGATGGCATTGTCTCCTTTTGAGCGACGGCGACGGCAGACTGATCATGATGGTGTCCCGCAAATTCGATACCTCCTTGATGCTGATCAAACTGCACCGCACAGCTCAGACCACACATCCGCGTCACCGACGTCTAAGCTGCACGGCGGCTTTGAGCGGAGCTGTGGAGGCAGCGTCGATGTTCGCAAGGTGAGTGTCCACTATTGCTTTGGCTCGTGCCACAGATTCCCCTCCTGACCTCCCAATTTCCGAGCCGCAGTGTCCAAGGCGAGGTGATGCACAGCGAAAAGTTGCCGTGATGGATTGGGGGTGGATGACCCAAGAAGCAGTGAACGGCTTCCATTGAGAAGATTCCAGCTGCGGAGCTCATCTCCTGCTCTGATTTTCCCCGTCGTACGCTGTGGTCCTCTCCCTCCTCCACACCATGATCGCACGCCAAAACGACCCAACCGAAATTCCCCATTGCACGACTGTGAATCTCGTCCATCAAAACGAGCATCCCAGATACTCCTTCTTTCCGAGACATTGCCACACACCCGTTGGACGTCGCAGAATGGATTTCGTGAATTCACACCTCAGAAGACGATCAACACTAAAGCGCAAAGCAGGAGAGTCAGCAACGGGCGAAGCCAGAACTCTAGAATTCGAATCCACCCTTTTCGTTTGACTTACACCACCACCGCACTTGATCCTGTTGAACGGTGGTGCACTCAATCCCTCGTACTTGCCAAATAGCCCAGGAGTCCTCCTGCAAAGACACTTGAGGCAAATCTCATTGATTCCCCAGTCGAACGTCCATTCATGGTAGCGCGTGCCTTCGCAAAGGTCATCGCCATCGATGGTCTGAGAGGGGCCGGAATGGTCGCTGTGATCGATGGCATCACCCGCGAATTTCGTGGCATCGGGTACCGACTTGCCATTGGAGTCATAACATGAGCAGAACGGGCTTGGAGGAGCTGCATGGCGTGCGAGAGAGGGCGGCGAAAGAGCCGCTGTTGTTCCGGTCGGATGTTTGTGGGACTTGGCTGTTTTGGAAAGTCCAGGTGAGTTCGGAAGGCGAAGCAGTAGGAAGCAAGCACTTCAAATCATAATATTTGCGGGAAGAACGAGCCTTTTTAGAGTACCGAGAAAGAGTTGCCAATAGTTTCGCGAAATGTCCCGATATTGAGGCTGGTACCTGGCTCCCTGGCCCTGGTTCTTCTCTGCATAATAAGTGTGTACGGCGGCCCTTACATGTAGGAAGCTGCAGGTCCAGATCGCGAGGGAAGTCACATCGAGCCACTCACAACCCGGTTTCGAGTGAATGCAATGCCCGCATACGATGCCCGGTTTCGACCGAGTTTTCTGTGTGCATGATGTCCACTGTAACAGCGCTGGGACCTGGCAGGCATGCGACCATCATATGGAGCTTCTCTCACAATGGCAGCGGCTCAGCTCGCGCCATGGTTCACGTTCATGCTGCAAGACTGATCTCATTTTCCTCTCGAGAGACAATAACTCCATCTCCCGAACAAAGAGGCACCTGCCGTAGGCAGAAAGGCCCTTCGAACCGCACAGTCCGTCCGAGAATAAGAGGGAGAGCCACTCTTGTCGTGTTAAATCGTCTGAGCGTGCCGTGGACAGCCCCACGAGGTGTATGTCAGAACATCTCTCCGTCGAACAAATCGGTGCCTGATATGCCAAAAACACAATCTTCCTTCAGATCAGCGGTACCAATGTACGCGAGGACCATCCTTGAACGTTCGAAGAAGGAGCCTGTCATACGAAAGAACCACTCATCGCTAGAGCTCGGTTGCAAAAGTGGACTGCCTGGCGGATGATCGGCGCAAACGAGAGTGATTCGAGCAGCTTTTTTCCGCATACGATTGAAATCGGTACGAGTCGTGCAAATTATCCAGCTCGAGGGATGCATCTTGGCTGGGATACCGTGCTTGTGATGTAAGTACAGAGACGATATACTGCCGTGCAGACGAAAGCGCCGGGATGCTCAACGCTTGTTCTTCGACCCCTGGGGCTTACGCCCGAAGGCAAGGAGGTTGACGTGGATGTGGACTCCATCGGTAAATTGATAACGAATGAGCGTACTTGCTGATGAAGTGCTGAGTTGCACTTAGCTGAAGTCGATTGATCTTCTGCGGCGGCATTACCGCGAGTTCATCCAAACTTCCTCCCCATTCATGCAAGACATGTGCGGCGTTGCCCAAAGACCGCTCGTGCCCAGGGTCGATCGTACCAACACCCAATCACCACTCCAACTTCTTCTTCCTCTCATCCCCACCACATCCACTCTCCAGCACCACATCCTCCCTGCCCCAATCATAAATCCCACCCCTCTCCACGAAACTCTTCGTATCCCACACAACCTGCCTCATCGCCTCCACCACCCCAACCTCCAGAATCGACTGACTCTTCACCATCATTCCCTCGCCCTTGTCCAGAAAGCACATGTACTCATCCAACAGAAGATAACTCCCCGCCATGCTCGCATTGTCCTCCGGCACGTAGAATGGCAAGTGTCGATGCCTCTCACAGAACGTCTGCCACTGCTCCTCCGTCACCAAAAAGTTCCTAGCATCCCGCTTCCTTGTCTCGTCGTCGTTCTCGCCGGCGACGATCAGGCACTGGAAGACCTTCCATCGGAACGGTGCCACGCGCTCGAGTTCGGCGACCATGTCTTCGTCCCAGTTGTGGATGTTGACGACGGTGTTGAGTTTGAACTTGATGCCGTATGCCCGGCACCACTCGGCGATCTGGAACAGGCGAATGACATTCCCTCCGTCGTCGCCGCGGCCGATCTTCTTGTTGGTCTCCGGATTGAAAGAGTCGCATGAGACGGCGAGGATGTCCAGCCACTGGGCGTTGTTGCGCAACCAATTTTCCGTGACTTTGCTGCCGTTGGTGACGATGGAGGTGCTCTCGATGCGGAGATCTTCTTTGCAGTAGCGGAGGAGCTCGGTGAGGAGTTTCGGGTAGAGGAACGGTTCGCCGCCGGCGATGTTGAGCTTGAGCATTCCGGCTTCGGCGAGGAGGCGGAGGCCACGTTTTGCTTCCGGGACGGGGAGGACGTAGGAGGAGGTTTCGGTGTGGAAGCAGAAGCCGCAAGTGTAGTTGCATTTGCGGGAAGGGAAGTAATTGACTGAGACTGGTGCAGGAGGCTTGTCTGGAGAGTCAGTCGACTTTGCTGGTGTGGACTCCTCCGTGGGACTTGGGATTGCGCTTGAATGAGAGCGTTGAGTTTTGAGCCATTGGAAGGCGAAGACGGCGCAGAGGATAGCAATTATGGTGCAGACGGCGGTCGTTCCGTGCTCCAGGATGACGGCCATGACGGATGTTCGAGACGTCGGTAGATGAGAGGTTGATCTTCGTGAAGAGATGTGAAGAGGACAGGAAGGTGAGCGAAATATGAAGTATTTGAACTTCTGATCTTGGATTCTTGGATTGTGTCAACCTAATTCCGTGTTTGCTGCTGACAGCAAGAGAGAAACATCCAGCGATTGGCTGCTGCCTGTTTGATGCTTGCGCTTGCTGGCATTGTCCATGTAAAAGACGGTAAGCGGCGTCTTGGGATCGCCGCAGGGAAGGCGGTGTGGATTTGCCGAATTCATCACTTTTTCATGTGATACCACATCCTGATATCACTGGCAGGATCACTCTTCTCCAATTCGACAAGATGAGCTCGACACGCCCATTCGCAGTAATATTCGTGCTCGGTAAGTCCTCAATCGACGCGTTTCTCCTCGGAGCATCCTGACAATATTCCCAGGAGCTCCCGGCGCCGGTAAAGGAACCATCTGCTCACACTTGGCCGAAACATACGACCTCTCCCACTACTCCGTCGGCGATGGCCTCCGCAGCTGGATGCGCGCGAACCGCAATTCAGCACTCGCGGTCCAAATCCAAGACAAGCTCGACAATCAAGGGTTTCTTGCTCCTGATGACTTGAACCCTTTCGTTGGGAAGGCCATCAAGGACGCTCTCAACCAATATGACCCGCAACTGCGAGGCATTCTCGTCGATGGCTTTCCGCGATGTGTCGAGCAGTTGGAGACTTTCGATACCTGGCCGTTTCAGGATGAGTTGCCGCTCGTGTCGCCCAATGGTGAGGCCGTGGCAATCGATGCGAAACCGGATGTTGTGCTGTGTGTGAAAATCACGAAGCAGAATGCAGAGGCGCGGTATCTGGGTCGAGGGCGGGATAGCAATGACAGCAGAGAGAAGTTCGAGCGTCGGTTCGCAGAGTACGAGGCCGAGACGAAGGCGGTGGAGGAGGTGTACCGCGGCCGTGGCGTGTTGATCGAGGTGAGTTTGCTGGCGTGGAGTCTGGGCAGAGAACAAATGCTCACGCATGCAGCTTGACGTGAACGGCACGAAGCAGGAGAACATCGAGCAGATGAGTGCGACGTTGCGAGCGAGCGAATTGTGGCGGAAGGCTGTGGCCGAAGGACCGATGAGGGCGCATTTTCTGCTATCGTGAGAGATGCGCTCTGAACAAGGGATACTTGAGCCGGTTGGCGTAGAGCAGACATGCATGGCGGTCGTGGTACAAGTACAGCGCACTGGTAGTGCTAGTGTGATGCGTTCATGATGAGAATGCTGCGTCTTTTGGAGAGATCGAATTGAGACTGGCAGAATGGCGGTGGTTGAGCCCAAAATTGGAAGCAAATGAAGCGGCAATGCCAAAGACCTGAAAAGGCTGGCACTGTAATTTTGCAATCCTCGTGGACTTTGTCTTCTGTCCTCTCGTCTCCTCGTATTATGTCTGGGTACATGTCTCGTTATCTGAACCAACATGCTTGGTAGTCGCCAAAATGGTCTGGCAGTGGCAGACAGCCCTTGTCGTCACTTTTAAGCAGTATGATCTCAGACCGCTGAAGCTGCTTCGGCATCCGATCTCTAGCCTAAAGGTTGTACTGCCAAAAATGTGGCTTGCAACAGACACCTTCTTTACTCCTCGAGCTTGAGTTGAGCAGCGCCTCCGTACCGCAGCAGGCCGCGATAACACCGCAGGCGCGTTGCGGAATTGCAGCGCAGCCGATTCTGAATCTGGCCCGATAGCCATATGTAGAGGCTGACAGCTCGATCTCACAATCTCGTTGACACGGTCTGAGCGTCATACGACCGCGCTTGATGTCGTGTCGCCGTGACCTTGGCATTGCAGCAAGCCTATGCAGACGCCGCAAGTCGTAGGTCGGAGGTGTCATGAGCGCTCGAGAATGATGAGCGTCGTGACCACGCAGGCTTTGTCGCGTACGTGGCTGCGCATCAGACGCTGAGTGGTGTGCAAATCCGTCGAAGGAGTCGTCTTCGCATGCAGCCGAAGGTTCGGGCTTTGGTCGAATGGATTCTCGCCCCGAGGTTTGAAGTCGCGATCGTAGTTCAAAGCACTTCAAGCACAGCGCTGGTGTCCGGCTTCTTCTCTCCGAAAGCATGGAACTGGATGAAGATGATCGCATCCTCGGCCATGGTTCCAAGAGAACCGATCAGCCACGGCAGGTTGGTGATGATGTATTGCTTCTCGACGCTGTGAAACAGAATCTATGCACGTGGGTCAGCCATCGTACTCCTTGCAAATGCAGGTACCGCGAAGCCGTGCTACTCACTCCTGCGCCATATGTCAAATTGCCCAGCAAGCTCAGCAAGAAGAACAGCAAGCTCAAACCATCACAGCTCTTCTCCCTCTGGTTCTTGATGATCTGCGGTATGCGAGCTCCGAGATAGCACACGGCACTGGCGTATCCAAGAATCTCGGCTCCGATAGGAGTGTGGTCATCGCCGCCGTCTCCACTCACTGCCGAAGGTCTCCATGCGCCAGTCTTCCACGCGATGGCCCAGCCGGCAGCTCCAACAGCCATGACGAGGAAGATCGAGACAGTGTTCTTGACGGTGGAGTGGGTCTGTGTAGGCTCTTCGAGAACGCGAGACAGACTATCGTTCTGATCGTGCCGGCGGGCGGAAATAGCACTGCTGCGACGGCGGCTTCCTGGAAGACCCATGTTCTCTTCAGTCACGTCGGTCAAGCGGCGGGCTGGCTGGACGGTGTGCTTGTTTGGGTCTCCCTGCAGCAAAGGCGACTGCTCACTCGCTCTTGCAGATGCTGCGACTCCTCCGCTCGTCTCTTTCTGTGCCCGGCTCTTCTTGGAATTGTAGTACAAGCATTGTAGAATCAAGATCGTGTCGGCGAAGCAGAAGTAAATGGCGAGAGCAATGACGGTAGGGACGAGACCGGCCCAGAGGGCGCCCACAAGGTTGCAGACATCGCCTATAGCCCAGATGAAGAGGAAGGTGAGAGAAATGCCATCCGCGTGACCTTGCTGGTAGTTCTCGATAAGCTGCGGGACGAGAAGGAAGATCCAGGCGGCGAGCGAGATGGAGCCCCAGACGCCGCTGAGGGCTTCCTTCCAGGTGAGGGCAATCGGGTGCATGTTGACGTGAGGATGGGAGGAGGGAGGAGGAGGAAGGGAAGGAGGAGTGGTGTGAACGTGATGTGAATAGAAAAAGGAAATTCTCGAGGCCGAAAAGTCAATGCACTGTGATGTCGGTCGGGTGAGTCCCAGCAAATGCTAATCGGCGCCGGCCTGAGCCTCATCTCGAGAGCTTTTTGTGGGGCAGCCAATCAGCGGCGATATATTGATGACCCCCTCCAATTGGTGAGCTTCTAGTTCTACCGGTAGAGCTAGGGCTCCGGCGGCCACCGGAGAGAACTTCCGAGTTTCTTGCTTTCACTTTCACTCCGACCTCATCGGCATCCCATCCTTTGTCCTCACCATCGCTCCGCTCCGCTGGCCATCCAGTGGCGTCCGCTTCACAGTGTGATCGTGTCGCAGCAGCGCCGCTTGCAGTCTCCCCTCGGCCATCGCGCGGAACCCTCGGCAGTAAGAACACCGAGTAGTTAAGAGCTGCATGGAGTGACTGCTTCGCCGCTGAGGACTTGGCCATTCTCGGAGGAGGCGCAGGTAATCGCCAGGACAAGGCTGAGGGGATATACTGGATGGACCCGGCGGGCCAACTCACCGCCAGGCATCTTCACTGCCCAGTGCGACCGTGAAGGTCATATCTCCTCGTAGCGCCTGACCAGGCATACCGCCTCGGTGCCGCGGACGGCGGCGTCGGTGATAAGACACGCTCAGCGACTACTGAAACGACGTCGTCGCACGTACGCCGGTCATGCTGGGGCAGCACAGCCCTTACTCTGCCGCGCGGATCGGATATGCGACCAAAGAAATGCGTCGGTCTGAGAGCTGTTTGCTTGCCTCGAGGCAGGCATGTTTCCGTGTCCCACGAAGTGGTGCGGCACATCATAAGATTTGAGTATGTCAAGGCACGGGCAAGTGAAGTGCCAACTTCTTCGTTTGCTCGAGACCTCCGGTTTCTTCTGTCATCGTTCTTTCCCGTCATTCGAACTTCACAACATCGACAACGCTGCTCGGAAGACAACCTCATCCTTCAGCTCGCATCTCACCATGGAAGGCTCACGAATCGGCGCATGGGTGGCGCGCGCTCTTCAGGTAATCCTCCCAGCTTCCATCGCCTCGAAAACACATCTGACATCTGCAGCTCATCGCCGCCACCGTGGTCATTGGCATCTCCATCGCCTTACTGCGCGACATCAATCACGCGAAGGCCCTTTGCAAGTACGCGGACCATCCCAAGCGCTGCAACGCCCTCTTCGGTCGCTGGCCATCGACCTCCCGCTTCGCTACCTTCGTCGGCGCCTTCGGTCTCCTCGACGCCTTCCTCGGCATCGCGGCCCTGGTTCTGTCTCGCGAGTTTGGCTACATCATGTTTGCCATTGACACCATCGCTGCAATCTTCTACTTTGCCAGCGGCACCGTAAGCTTGAGAGAATACAGACTGCACTTGGCTGACAACAGATGACTGACTTCTGTGCGCAGAACCTCGCGGTCCTCTACTCCGGTGCGCCAGATGCCAACCGCTGCAACTCTAGGAATCCCGACTACCTCTGCGGACGCAGTCACCGGATTGAAGCGGACGTCACATTCCACTTCATCGGACTCCTCGCTACTCTGGCGGCCGTGGCCATGGCATACCTCCTGCATCGCTCTTCCGGCCGCGGCCGTAGCGTCAGCGCTGTCTGAAGTGAAATGAAGCGATCACAAGAACAGGCCCTCTGGTGGAGAATGAACATCAGTCTGCGGACATCGAGGAGTGTGAGGCAAGGGAACAATGCGGCAACGGGATATGGCATCGATGCACGCGGAGAAGACCTTGGCTTGGCGCTGCTGGTCCTGCTTTTCTGCGGTGCTACTACAAAATGCGATCAGCGAATGCTACTCATACAAGCGGCGTGCACATGCAACGACTTCAACTGGTGCAATTTCCCTCACATGGTCCCACCGCATCGTTGTATGCATCTTCAAGAGCAGAACATGGCGTTGCTCGAACCTCGGTGTGGCTGTGCCAAGCTGGTTTCATGCGGCCTCAATTCGCTTACGATGTCCATAGAGGCAGGTGATCTGCACTTTCCCTCTTTGTCTTGTCGACCTCCTTTCGTCCTCTATATTCCTGCAGGAATTCGCCGAGCATTGCTAGGTCTTGTCTCTCGTCGTACAACACAGCTCGCTGGTCCGCAAGCCGCTTACATCGAAGCCAGGATATCCCGCCATCCTACCAATACACGGCTGTGGACGTCCTACCTGGGTAGCTTGCCCAGCTAGCTGGTCAGCGGAAAACATCGCGAACCTCTGTTCTCCAACCACCTAAAATAACAAAGGAGATTTCGCAGCTCGAATCACCTGAAAGAACAAGCCAAATCTCGAACCTCGCCGAACTTGCTCTCACTCTCCGCCCAAAATGCAAGGCGACGCCGGCGCCCGCATCGTCCTAGTAAGTCGCTCCGAAGAGCACACCGTAACCACGGCGATCTAACAACTACTCCCTCAGTTCATCGCCGCCAGCGTAGTCATAGGCCTCTCCTCCTGGCTCTACTGGCGCTTCGATCAGCTCCTCGACGAATGCGCCGCCGAAGGCATACGTTGTGCATCCGGCCGATTTCCCGCTTCGCTCATCTACTCCATCTTCGCGGGCGCATTTGGTATGCTGGATGTTGTGGTCGGTGGACTGAATATTTGGTATGACGTGCCGACGATGGTGGTGTTTGTGTTTGATACGTTCGCTGGGTTGATTTATCTGGCGGGCGGGATCGTAAGTGCTGAACCTGATTGCTCTCTTCTCCAAGGTGGCTTCTTCAGCGATCGGCACGGCTAACCCGTGGCTTTGCAGAATCTCGTCGTTCTCTACCACAGTCAAAACAACATCCGCGACACGAAATTCGAAATCGACATTGGATTCCAGTTCATCGGAGGCATTGTGTGCTTGGCTACGCTGGTTGAGTTTCTGATTCGAGCACGGATGGAGGGGAAGCGTAGACGTCCAGCTCGCTACGTGCGAGGAGGATAGGTGACGACGAGAACCAGAGGCACGGAAAGATCGGCTTTCTCATGGCGATGTCGATTTTGTGGCAATGCGGGGGTCGATTTGATCGTTATCTGCTAATGACATTTTGCAAGATCTGTCCGACTTTTGAGCTTGCTTGAGATACCCCGGAATGGCAGTACTGTTCAACGAGAGTTCTTTCATCCTGCACGAATGACTGTTCTTATTCACAGTACGACCAGAAAACGACAAACATACAAGCCGATTCAGCAGCACGAAAAAGCATCAGACGAAGCACAATACGAGAGGGGAACACGAAATACAGAAGATGGTTTCAATTGATGTATGCTAGGATCGAGTCAAGCAACGAGCGAAGGCCATGCATGATGTCCCTGATGTCGACAGATCTGGAGACGACTCAAGGTCCCGGCAGCCATCCGACATGCGGACTTCCTGGTGGTCCTGTTTGATTCGGGAAGCGCCGCACTCGAAACCGTCGCAGAGATGACTGAAGTCGCTGCCGATGTGGACGGTGGTCTTGGAAGATGTCCGGACGGAGCGATCAACTCTGTCTCCATCGCGAGCCGGGGCGCCAATGTTCTTGTGAGATTGGCCGGGACGGACGATGATTTTCTTCATCTCCTCGCGAAAGCGACAGTAGATGAAGTTGTGGAGGCCGCACCTTCTTTGCTGGAGCTTTCGGCGCCGGTACGGCGGTGAACGAAGCTTCTGTTGGCGGTGGCGGAAGTCACTGCCGATGTAGACTTGCGCGTGGTGTTCTGACCGTGGTGTTCGGGGAAGCGGCGGTGTGGGCCACGTTGAGTGTTGCGGCCGGTGTTCCGGTCGGTCTGGCGGCGGGTGCTGTGGCCGGTGCTGCGGTTGCTGCGCTTGGTGCGAGAGGCAATGGTCTGTCGGATAGCAGCGAGTGGAGCTTGAGCCGGGTTGGTAGGACGATCAGTACCAACCGAATTGAGCACGAAAGCAAGGTTCTGAGCTGTACTCATAGCCGAGGACTGACGCGGGCCGCTGGGTGTTGTAAGGGCCCGTCGCTTGCAGAATCGGTCGCGACGGTGTTGATGGAGCTGTCTGTCGAGGTGGGAAGCGGACCGTGCCAAACCGGCGTGGCGATAGAGGGCGCTGTACTCGGCTCGAGGCTGGAGTGATTGTTCGACGCGTTGCTGTGCCGCCTGCGCGTGTCTGAGCTGGGCCTGTACCGGCGGGGGCTGCTTGAGGTCCTTGCTGCGCTGGTCAAGCACCTGGACGCGCAAAGGAACGGTCTGAGAGGTTTTGCCGGTCACGATGACCGTGACCGGTGAAACGGTCGCCTTCTTCCATGAAGTCGATCTCAGGATACCATCCAGCACGCTTCATGGCGGTGGGATCGATCAAAGACGATCGAGAGTCATTTCGTTGGTGTTGTGTATACATGCAAGTGTTGTGTGTATATATTGTGGGTGGTGACGATCTAGTTCCAGCGATTAGGCAGGGCTTCTCGTCGTGTGGACGCTCACCGGGCAAAGCGATTTTGGAACAGTTTAGAGCCATGTACCGGGCTATGCTTCTGCATCGATGCAGGATCTCCGCATCATTGCTCACTGTAGCCAGGCAGTGCGATGCTTGGAGCAGTTCGAGGCCATGCTGGGCGCCGAGGCACAGTTTAAAAGCCATGTTCCGGGCTTGTTCCTCTGCAGCCAGGCGTGAATATCGCATCATTGTTCACTGCAGCCAGGCAGTGCGATGCTTGGAGCAGTTTAAGGCCATGCTCGGGGCCGATCTCTTCGATATCACTCTTGAAGGGCCGGATCGAACTGGGCATCGTCGTTGCCACCGTCGCCGCCTTCTGCCAGTCTCATGCAGAAGTTCAGGCGGGCTTCAACGACCCTGAGCTTGGCCTCGAGGTCTTCCAGGAGAGTCACTCGATTCTCCCAGCGATTGTGGACAACACACATGGTGTTTTGCAGCTGGTTGGCTCGTGCGAAGAGCGTCATGACAGAGTCTCGCATGGCCTGGGTTCTTTGCTTGGAGTTCCGAAAGTCCTCCAGCGCAGTGTTGGCGGCGATCCTCGCTGTGTCGCATGTCCGTGAGGTTGTTTGAATGAACTCATCATCCTGTTCAACAAGGATGCGCATGTCGACGGCTGCGTCGTATGCGAGGTCATGTTGGACCATGCAGCGCGCGGCGCGGGCAATTGCAGCGTGATTGACCATGTTGGTGCTGAAGGGTTGAGGAGGCTTGGAAGGTTTCCGGGAAGCGTGGTGGTGAAGACGATCTGATGCCGGATCAGAACTTATTGGGTGTGATTGGTGAGGTCGAGCTTTACCAGAAAGCCGCGAATGTCAAGTCTTGTGGAGGACTTCTTGTTCGAGGCGTTCTGTAAAGAGGAGATGAAGAAGGAAGAAGAATTGTTGGTGATGGACTAGCGGTATAAGTAGTAGAGATCAGACCGTGATCGCAACTACACACATGACGCGAGTACGTTACTTGACAGGAGAATATTGGCATTGTAGTCCGAGTGCAAGGAGCGGATGAAGGAGATCGGATTGTGAGCGCAACTCAACACATAACGCGAATAAGTTGCCCGACAAGAGAACATTGGCATTGTAGTTCGAGTACAAAGAGGAATTGAAGGAGACAATGGACTTGGTGCACGGCGAGGCTCTTTGATGAGGCCTTGTTGGCATTTATTGTCGACAACAAGGCTATCGTCCGGACCTCAGCCAATAATGCTCTGGTCTTGGTGCTCTTGCTCGTAGGGACAATGCCTGAGATACAGCGCAATTCCCGGGCAGAACGAACGCTCAACGACCGGCAATACGTTCGCCAGCAAGGCGTTTTGTTACCTCCGTGGCTCCGGTCAAAGTGCATGTACACAACCTGGATCCCGGAGGCCTGAATCGCACGGTCTGAGCAAGGGACGACGGTACTGTTGTGCAATGAGAATGCTTGAGAGTCTGCTCACGAGGCTCCATAACAACGCATCCGCATCGTTCTGTTCCGTTCACCATTTCACCATTTCCAAAATCTCCATTACATGCTTCTTCTCCCTCAAAGGCCTCGGATTCGTGCCACAATAGCGATCTTTCAACGAGTTCTCCGCCAACAAATCAAGCTTGTCCTCACTCACGTGGACACCTTTCCTGCCTCCTCCTCAGTCGCTCCACTTTCGAGTCCGTACCCAGCACTACGTCACTGCGTGACGAGAATTACCACATTTAGACATCACTTCCTTCTAACCACCACCACCTTCCGTCTTACCACTACTACCTTCCTATCTATATGGGGACTGGCGCTGGCTAGACTCTATAGCGGAGCGCCTAAGGAATATTCGTAGGAAAGTTATATATCCGTGTTACTAGAAGCCTATGCTAGCTGAAATACTAAAACACCTAACCCACCGGCTATGTTAGTATATAGCCTTAGTTGTGCAGTATTTTATAACGATTTAGATGCACTAGTTTTCAGAACTATACGTATAGAAACTATAGAACGATAAACAACAAACACCTATATTAAAAAGATTATTACATTTGAGCTTAAACAGCACCTAAAACCGCTATTTACTATAGAACAACTATACTACTAATCCACTAACAAATTGCACGGGCTGCCTCGCTAGAAGACGCTCTATCTATCGTAATTTCAAGCTTGTCTATACGGTATTAGGAAGTAGTTGTTCCAGCCCTCGATCGATGTACTAAACCCGTCCACTAAAATTCGACCTAGTAGCTAAGTCGATAACCGAATATCCCAATAACGCGATCGAAGACTTTCTATTATTACTAAGCTCGCGTAATAATAGAAAGTCCCGAGTCTTGTTCCCGGGATATTACTAAAATGTAAGTAGATAGCTAAGTAGGGCGGGTATAGTCGTTAGTAGTAGTCGTCGGTAGTAGTCGTCGGTAGTCGTCGGGAGTTAACTTACTATTATCGAACGGAAGAGTCTAGACTAGGTCGTTTACGTTCCTTATCGGGCTATAACTTTCTATTATTATACAAAGTGTATAATAATAGAAAGAATCCGCCTAGCGTAGGCGGGATGCTTCCTACATTTACCTATAGCAAATAACAAACTTCTCTACCCTACTGTTTTTCTCCCCTTAGGCTCTTGTTTAGAGTCTTTAGTTTACGAACACTTCTACTTATCTACTTCCTTTCCTCTCCTTCCTCTTTCTATTATCTACCTTCTATATAGCCTACGAACAACCTTCTACGAACTACCCCACGAACTACCTTCTACTACCTATTATTCACCCGAGCGCACGCATAGCGTATACAATACTCGACATAGTAAGTACCTCCGGTATAGCGAAGTCCGCTAAGTAGCGGCGTAAGAACAAGCGAGATGCTAGAGTAGAGGCTAGTCTATCTAAGAGCAAGAAGAGCGCGGCTAAGGCTAAGGGCACGGGTAAGGGCAAAGAGAAAGAGAAGAACATCCTCCCGCCGGCAGTGCGAATTCTAGGTCGTCCGGCAATTAGTCGCGTAGTACTATAGTAGAGGTTTCTAGAAGACAAACTAGCGCTGCTAGCTAAGGATGCGCTAGCGGCCGAGTGGATTAAGCACTTTAAGGATCGATGCGTAGACGTTACGAAAATCCAAAACGCGAGTCCAGCGATTTTGCGAGTCGCGGGCAAGGCTAGCAAGTCGCGTACGAGCCTAGCGAGTCGCACCTAAGTCACTAGCGAGTTACTAGTAAGTCGGCCGAGTCTAGCAAGTCGCGCAAGTCAACTACGAGGTAACTACGAGGCCGGTCGCTCGCAATATATATATATTAGTTACTACTAAGTCGCGCGTTGTTCTTTATAGTCTACATAAAGTCGCGTACGAGCCTAGCGAGTCGCACGTGAGTTACTAGCGAGTTACTAGTAAGTCGGCCACGTCTAGCAAGTCGCGTAAGTCGACTACGAGGCAACTATAAGAAGTATAAAGATATCGCAGTGTATAGAACGCTAGCTAGTGATCCCACTAGTGATAAAACTAATTCTTGCTGTTGTTGAGTTGCATATGCGTGCCTTATGATATACGACTGTGCGTTACGTGAGCGGCATTCGCCGCTACGCTCGGCGTCGTATTATCTACGTATCGTTAACGACCTTACCTAAGGTCCAGAGCTAGGCTATGCCTTAGCCTTCCTTAACAATTACCTCCCTCCTCCGAAGGAGACGTCTCGGCTCCTACGACCGTCTTGCGTTCGGCCTGCCGAGCGTAGGCCTAATCTTTATCCGGGGCTGCTTTCTTTGTTAACTTCTTAATGCAGCGTTTGCATCGCAACGCGCGCTCTTCTACGCATGTTGATTGTTGCTTGCGGTTCTGCTACGGGTAGCTACGTTTTAGCGGGTCCTTTGTAGTTAAGGGCAACTACTTGCAGGTAGGTGTTATTAATGTTTTCGCTGCGAAGTTTTCCTCTACTCTTCTTTAACTTTATTAACGCTCCTCTCCTGCGACTAGCATATTAAACTCCAACGATCCTTAAGAATCTCGCAAGCGCATCGCACGCCTCTACTACATTATTAAATTCATCTTTAAGAAGCAAGCTACTAGCTTACGAGCCGCTTACTACACACACACCTATCTTAAGCATCTAGCAAGCGACTCGCAATGCTACTACGACGTGCTCCTTAGCAGCCGGCTATTGTGCTAAACCTCCCTTTACGCTCTAAGTAGGATGCCTAGGGCATAGCGGTGGCGTACTGCGAGCGCGGCTTGCCGTACGCGTACGATAGTGGGTTACTGCGCTCTTTGCAAGCTAGGCTCCTGCTAATCGCCTATCTAGTTAACGAGCAATACTATAATAGGGTTATGACTATCGGCAGCAAGGTTAAGTGCTAGCGCTACAAGAAGAAGTAAGTCTAGCGCGTCGATAGCTCTTCTCTTACTAGGCTAACGCATCTTATAGTAACTACGCGTGCGAGACGCTAACCTACCCGGACCTTATTAAGTAGGCGAAGCGCCTACTCGAGCTGCGCGAGGAGTGGGGTTACGCCGAGGTAGGCTCCCGCGAGGAGTAGCTCGTTAACATACGCCTGGCCTCCGTAGGCCGCGATGTTAAGGCCACCCTTAAGGTTAAGCAGGCTAACAGCGGGAAGGCCGTGGGCGAGTTCTCTACGCCTCGCAAGGGCGGAGCAGGCGGCTCGTAGGGCGATAGACAGATCGCTCGCGCCAGCCTACTTTAGGCTTAGAACGAGGCCGCCGTTGGGCGCGCTATGTTCGAGCTAAAGTACGAGGTAAGTCTTGCGTTCCTCTTGCTCTTCCTATGCTCCGCTAACACTTTCCATAGGAGCTTCGCCTAATAGGCGCTTCGGCGTTAGCTCTACGCGCGGCCTCCTCGGCCTTCTCTAACGAGGGAGGCTCCTAGGTAGAGCGCGAGTCGGTGCTGCCCCTCCTATAGGGGGAGCAGGAGGGGAGTAAGGAGGAGATAGAGGAGGATGCCTAAGCCGGGCGAATAGCCGGATCTTTCTATGCTTCTAGGTTGCTTACCGCTAGCGTTACGCCCGCTTGTCGCGGTACTAGGGGGTTTTTTCCCTTTTTAAATAAAGGCTTTTTTCCTCTGTGCTTACCTCTTCTGCCTCTTCTGTCTCTTAGGTCCTTTTATAATAACCTTGTCCTTACGTAACTCCTATGCTTCTATTAGGTTAGCCGCACCCTCGCATTCCTTAGCTATCTACTAGCTGTCGTATTCCTCAGGCCAATCCTTCTAGTGTACGAAGTAGAACTTCCGATCCTTCGTTGCACCTAGGATCTCCTCGACTTCGTACTCGCCTGTTTCGTCTGCGATAGGCATGCTGGCCTTATAAGATAAACCTGGGCGGTCGCGCTATAGTTCGAGGTAGCTAACGTAGAACACGTTATAAATACGCGAGTTACTTGGGAGCGCTAGGCGATACGCCTACGATCTAACTGCGTCTGTTACCCGGAAAGGTCTAACCTATTTGGGTCCCAAGGTCTTCTTAGGCATCTTAAGCTTCAGGTTCTTCGTCGATAGCACGACCTTATTACTAATGCTAAACTGCTTTGGCTTATGATTTTTGTCGTAGTACTTCGCCTAAGACTCGGCTGCTTTTCTCTAGCGTTCCTTGAGCTTCTCGTGTGTCTCCTTTAAGCGTGTTGCTGTATTAATTACTACGGGTGTCCTTCCCCTAGGAATCTCGCCTCGAGATTCCGTAGTAAGGGTAGGATTCTACCTATATACAACGTAGAAGGGACTTATGCCCAACGCAGGGTGCTCGCTGTTGTTATACGCGAACTCCGCCTGTACTAATAACTTAGCCTAGTTATCCTAAAACTCGCTGCAATAGCAGCGCAGGTATTGCTCTAGTGTCTAGTTAGCTCTCTCCGTCTACCCGTCCGTCTGCGGATGGAAGGCTGTAGATAGCCTACAAGTTACATACGACTCGTAGTAGAAGTCGCTCTAGAACTAGCTCGTGAACAGAGATCCTCTGTTACTAACAATGCCTCTTAGCACTCTATAGTGCCGGACAATTTTATCTATTAAGAGCTTAGCAAGCGTTACCGCTATGCAAGTCTTGTTAACCGGGATGTAGATGTTTATCTTCGAGTAGCGGTCGACTATCACGAGGATAGCAGTGTAAACTCGACCGTCTCGCATGCTTAGCGGAAGGTCCATAATAAAGTCTATTAACAACTCTTGCTATAGGCCGTCCGGTAGGGGAAGCGTATGCAACTCGCTATAGGGACGATGCCGACGCGCCTTGGACACTTAACAGGTTAGACAGGTAGACACGTACTCTGTTACTTCCTCGTCTATTCCTAGCTAGAAGTACTTCCTCCTTAGAAGTGCTAACACCTTAGCTTTGCCGAAGTGTCCTGCTAGTGCGTCGTCGTAATACATGCGGATTACCTGCTTCCTTAATGCGAGGTCGCTAGGTACCTAGAGTTTCTTACCCTTGTATAGCAGGCTATCGACTATTAAGAAGTCCGCATGCAGTCCTTTTGCGAGGTGCTTGCTGCACTCCTCGTCGTGCTTCTATAGCATACTAATTATTCCTTTTAGCATCTCAGATAGTGGCATATAGGCCTGCTTATCTGAAACCGCCGCACGTGCGACCCTTATAGGCAACGTAGGTGGGACGCTTGTCCTTCGGACGGCTACTTAGGGAATTAACTTCTACTGCTCCTTATAGGTAACAACGATCCTCCTTACAAGAGGATCGCCTCTAGCCGCTTTATCGGTCGCCTAGTACGCTAACTTATTCTATAAGGTTGGGAGCAGCGTGCTTACCGCTTGCTTCTCGGTTACGTAGTCCGGGCGCCTTAATAGCGCATCGGCTAGGTTAGTCTTCCTAGCTCGATGTTTAATAACGAAGTCGAAGGGCGCTAAGAAGACAGCCTATCGAG